>JAULKR010110867.1:0-10262 GCA_032356305.1 Prasiola linearis | reverse complement strand
CGCCCAGCGCATGCCGGCGCGCCGGAACACCCGATCCACCAGGGCCGCGCAGACGAACGACCACACGATCGCCGCGGCCATGAAGCCCGCCAGGAAGGCGCCGTAGTCGGCCGCCGAGGGCTCGGCGGCCCGATCGTGGCCGCCAGGCGTGCGTTGACCACCGGCTGCATGCCCCACCAGCATGCTGGCGCGGACGCACGCCAGCACCACGAGGATCGTCCCCAGACCCCGTCAGCCGTCCTTCGGGAGCGAGCGAGCGCCGGCGTGGGGGCCGGCTGCGGGCGGTGTCGTGGCGGGTGCGGGCGTCGTCGTCATCGAACCGGATCATGGCGCACCGGGGCGGGACCGGTCTCGCCGGCGTGACCGGCACGCGGCCACGTCGTTGAAGTCGCTGCAACGGCCCGGCACGCAGTCCGCGCAGAACCGTGGCAACTCCAGTCGGGCACCGACGGCCTCGGCCGCCCGCGTCGCCCTGGTCCTGCCCGGGTTTCCCGCGACGCTTCGATCGTCGTCGCCGAAGACGACGAGCGCCACCCTCGGCCACCGCGCGGCGAAGCCTCGGATCACCGCCTCCAGGTTCGAGGCATCGAAGGCGACCAGGGTCGGGTGGCCGGTCTCCTCGTGGACGCTGGCCCCCGTCGCCAGGCCTTCGACGATGGCCGCGGAGCTCGTCCCGGCGAACGTGCCGACGGGAAAGAAGGTGCCGCTCGAAGGGGCGCCCGCCGCGTAGCGCTTGGCGAAGCCCGCTCCGGCGCCCGCTCCGTCGCTCGGGCGGGCGACGATGCGCTGCAGCGACACCAGGCGCCCGGACAGGTCGAGCCGGGGCACGAGCAGCGCGCCGTCGTCGTCCACTCTCAGTCCCGCGACCCGTACGCCCTTGGCCGTCAGGTACGGGTGTCCGCGTGTCGGCAGCGCCTCGTCCCAGGCGCGCTCGCAACGGCGGGTGCCGATCGCCTGTGCGTCGACACGCTTCCGCTCGGCCTCGACGCGGGCCCGGGCGGCGGTACGCTTCAGGTCGGCGAGTTCGGCGGCGGACAGCGCCGCTTCCTCTTCCTCGGCCCGTATCGTCGTCGACAGTCCCGAGGCGTGATCGACCAGGTGGACCGCGCGGCCGTCGTCGCTCAGCCGTACCGCCGTCGAGCGGTTCGAGGCGCGCTTGCCGCTCGAGGCGATGCGCACCCAGGTGCCGGCGGTCGGAGGCACGTCGGGCAGGCGGTAGCCGAGGTTCGCAAGCGAATCGGTGGCCCGGCGCCAGACGTCGGCCGGTGCGGTACTGGTCAGATCGACAGCCATGATCGTTCGAGTGTAGTAGCCCGAGGCGCGGCCGAACCGGCTTCGGGCGTCTTGGCGTGCTCATGTCCTTGTCGTGCTCGCGTCCGTGGGAATCGGTGGCCGCGAACGCTACTGCCGAGCGGCGATCGTGCCCGCCGCACCCACGATCGCACCGGCTGCGCCGCGGTTCAGCCAGCGCCTGGCCGACTCGGACGTCAGCAGGTGGCCGGCGCGTTCCGCGCACATCGCGTAGGCCGCCAGCACTCCCGTCCAGACCACGACGATGACCAGGCTGAACGGCAGCGCCACCCGCCAGGTGATCTCGGCGACATCGATGACCGTCGGCAGCAGCGCGACGTAGAAGCCGACCGTCTTGGGGTTGCCGAAGGGCATCAGGCACCCGACGCCGAACAGGCGCCACCCTTCGCCCGCCACACGGGCCACCGATACCTCGGCCGGTGTCGCGTGCCACAGGCGCCAGGCGAGCCAGAGCAGGTAGGCGATGCCGACCCACTTCACGACGGCGAACAGGGGGCCGAGGGCCGCGGCCAAGGCGACGAGTCCGGCCACGGCCAGGGCGAACAACGCAAGGAAGCGGAGTGGTCATCATTCCCGGGCGGGTACCTTCCTGGACGCGTCTTCACGCACGGCGAGCACGCTGCCGGTGGCGGTTGGATCCGGATCGAAAGGCGGACGCCTGTTCCCCGCGAGCACGGCGACGATGCACGCGAGCGCGACCAGGAGTCCGAGGGCGGCGAACAGCAGGTAGGCCGATCGCCAGTCCGCTCCGAGCGCCAGCGCCACGGGACCGGACAGCGCGACCCCCGCGCTCGTGCAGCCGCCGAAGGCACCACCCGCGATGACGCCGGCGAGCGTGTCCGACAACGGCAGGTCCTCGCGCATCGCCGGCAGGAACAGCCCGAAGGCGAAGCGAGCCAGCCCGTAGCAGAGCGCGACGAGACCGAACCCGCTTGCCGTCAGCGCGACTCCGGTCTTCATGCGCGTCGCCGCCGGGCGGCATCCATCACCGCCGTGGCCGCACGGGAAGCCGTGCGCGCGCTCTTCGGCCCGAGCTGCACCGCGGCGGCGGTAGCGCCCTCGAGCAGCACGTGGACCTGGTCGGCGACGTCGTCGCTTCGCACCCCGAGCTCGGTCGAGACGAGCCGCCGGACGATCCGGCGCACCGCGCCGCGGTGCGTCGTCACGACGTCCGCGACACGCTCGTCCCCGCCACCACTCTCGCCCAGCGCGCGCAGGAACAGGCAGCCACGCGTGCCCTCGGTCGCGAGCCAGCGCTCGAGCGCGACGAACAGGTCGGCCACCGAGTCGACCTCGAGGGCGGCCCGGTAGCGCACGTCCCGCGCGGACAGCACCTCGTCGATCAACGCCGCCTTGCTGCCGACGTGCTTGTAGAACGTCCGGCTCGATACGCCGGCCGCCGCCGCGAGCCGATCGACGCCGGTCGCCTCGAACCCGCCCTCGTCGAACAGTCGGGCGGCGGCGTCGACGATGCGGTCGCGAATCTCCATGATGCGGAATGTAAAGCGATCGTTTTACCCGGTCAACCTGCGAAGGTCTCGTCAGACAGGCGCCATCATTCCCGCAGCGGCCGACACCAGCGCCGCGTTGTCCCGGGCCATCGTCCCGTCGGGCAGGTGCAACCCGTCCTCGAAGCCGACCCGGGTGTCGAATCCGTGCCGGGTCGCCTCGGCCACCATCGACCAGACGCTGCCGCCCTCGCCGTGAAGCAGTATCGGCAGCTTGTTGCCGGCTTCCCCGAGCACGTCCATGACGGCGCGATACTCGACCATCGCGGCCGACGGATCGTCGGCCGTCATCTCGACGAGGACGCGAAGGCAGCGGTCCCTGCACGATCTCGAAAGGCCCGTGAACCGTTCGGCGTCGGCACGAGTCCAGATGCCCGCCTCGATGCCGATGCCCAGTGCCGTCAGGACATCCATGGTGTCCAGGCAGTCCGGTTCGTTCAGGTTCACGGATGCGTAGTCCGGCAGGACGTGCCAGCGCTCGATCCGGCCGAGACGGGCGCGTCCACCCGGGGCGATCCAGGTCCCCGTGCCCACGCCCACCGGCATGCCGGGCACCGCATCGCGTATCGCGTCGAGGGCAGCCGCCACGGGCTCCGGATCGAGCGTCTCCGCACCCGCCGCGTCACGCGGGTGGACGTGGAGCTCGGTGGCCCCGGCCCGACGTGCGGCGACGGCGTCGCGTGCCAGCTCGCCGGGGTGGAGAGGAACCGCCGCGTGGGCGTCGGTCGAGCGGTTCCCGTTCAGACAGGCCTGCAGCATCGGATTCGTCTCCTGGTCGGAACGCCGTCATCGCATCATCCGGGATCGAGATCCGCGGCGCTGTCGCCCAGCAGGTAGCGCGGACCGCCCCCGAGTGCCGACGCCCGGTCCTCCGGGTTGTGGAGCCGGCAGTGCGAGAGCGAGAGGCAACCGCACCCGATGCACCGGGCAAGCTGGTCGCGCAGCGCCTCCAGCCCGGAGATCCGTCGATCGATGTCCGCGGCGAACCGGCTCGACAGCTTCTCCCAGTCCCTGGCCGTGGGGGTGCGCCGCTCGGGCAGGCCGTCGAGCTGCTCGCGGATCTCGGCGAGCGAGAACCCGAGCCCCTGGGCGATGCGCACGAAGGACACGCGTCGGACGGTGGCCCGCTCGAAGCGCCGCTGCCCGCCGGCGTTGCGCACCGATTCGATCAGCCCGCGTTCCTCGTAGAAGCGGATCGCCGAGACGGCCATTCCGGTACGGGCGGCGAGTTGTCCGATCGACAGCGGTTCACGAGCGATGCGTCGGTTCGTCGGCATGCGAGAGATGTGTCGAAGCAGGCACTTGATCTCAAGTTAGGTCGAGGTTTTACACTTCGTTCGACCGTCGGGCAACCGCTCGATGGCGAACAGCCCTGGAGCGACCCGATGACGACTTCCCGACTCGAACACGTGAACCTCACGGTGAGCGACCCGACATCGACGGCGGACCTGCTGGGACGGGTCTTCGGCTGGCGGGTGCGCTGGCAGGGCGAATCCATCCACGGAGGCACCACGGTGCACGTCGGCGAGGACGACTCCTACGTCGCGCTGTACTCGCTCCGGACGCCCGTGGCGGACGACGTGCGCAGCTACGACAGGCTGCTCGGGCTGAACCACCTCGGCATCGTCGTCGACGACCTCGACGCGGCGGAGGCGCGGGTCGTGGCCGCGGGGTTCACGCCGCGCTCCCACGCCGACTACGCGCCCGGCAGGCGCTTCTACTTCGACGACGCGGACGGACTGGAATTCGAGGTCGTGGAGTACGGCGCATCCTGATCGGTCCCGAGCCGTTCGTTCGAGATCTTCCGCACGGGCACCCGCCGAGTAAGGCCGGCGGCAAGGTGGCCGAAAGGGCCCAGGACGACATCCGTTCGTCGGCGACGCACCCGGAGCTCAAGTCCGCACTGGAGGAGGGGCAGTCCGTCTCGACTGGCTGGCGCGAACGCATCGATGCCGCCCTGTCGGCGATGAATGCCGGTGACGGACCGGACGACAACCCGGTGCTCGAGGCGGAGTACGAGGTGGCCAGGCGCATCCGCGAGGCCGCCGAGGACGATACCTCGCGCGATCTCGGCATCGTGGCCGCGGGCCAGCAGGCGCTGCACTACTGGATGGCGAGCTTCGGCACGATGGCGGCCTACACCAAGACGCTCGGGATGGCGGACGTCGCCTCGCAGATGGGCGGGTGCCTCGCCGAAGCGAAGCGCGCCGACGATGCGCACAGCGAGCTGGCGGTGAAGCTGCTCGGATAGCGGAAGCTCGGGTGGAACGGCAGCTTCATCGTTCGGCGAGCGCCAGGCGTGCGGCGAAGCCCAGCAGCAGTACCCCGATGCAGCGCCGCGCCACCGCCAGGGCCCGCGGGGCGCGGGCGACCCGGTCGCATGCGACGGCGCCCGCGAGGGCGTAGAGCACGAATCCGCCCAGGGCGAGCGCGTCGTGGGCGAGGGCGGCGTTGGCGGCCATCCGGTCGGCCTCGCCCAGCAGCTCGCGCCGCCCCTCGGGGGTGAGGCGGTAGCGGCGGCGGCGGCGTCCGTCGACGGTCTCCTCGCCATCGGTGACGAGCGACCCCTCCCGGACCAGGCGGTCGAGCGCGGCGTAGAGCGTGCCGGCCCGCAGCCGGATGCGCCCCTCGGAGAGACTCTCGACGCGCTGGATGATCGCGTAGCCGTGCAGCGGCGACGCGACCAGCGCGGTGAGGATGAACAGGCTGGGTTCGCGGATCATGCGCCCTTGACATACCGATTATCGGTATATCGCAAGCGAATCCTTGCCGGCCGGTCGCGCGTGACGACACCTCCCCGATCCGCTTCGATGGCGTTCCCGCGGCGCCGTCGGCGCGAACCGGCTACCAGGCCCGGTTTCCCGCCCCGCAGGCTCCAGCCTCCTCGCCGATCTGTCGCTAGTTCGGCGCCTCCTGGATTGCCTACGCAGTCCGCTCCGCCTCACCGCCGCCGTGGCGCTCGGCACCGCGCATCCTCCCTGCCATACCATGAGATCCGTCCTCGGCCCGCGAAGCGCTCCCGTTGTCGGAGCCGTCATCGGGCTCGCGCTCATGCTCTGGATCGGCACGGAGTTCTGGCACGCCGCCTGGATGCAGCGCGAGGACGCGCGCTCGGTCCAGCTCTCCACGGCGCGCGAGACCCGGCTGTTCGCCCTCGGCGCCGCCGTCGCCCGCGAACGGGCCGCGGTGTTCGGGCTGGCGAACGCGGTGCGCGCGGATTCGGGCTCGGGTGTCGGCTCGCTCGAGGCGACCGCCACCGAGACCGACCGTCTCGCCGCGGCGGCGCTCGACGCGATCGGCGATCGCGGGCGCGCGCCCGTCGACGCCGCTCCGGCGGCGAACACGAGCCGTGCGGCCGAGACCGAGCGGACGCTGCGGGATGGCCTGAACCGACTGGCCCGGACACGCCTGGAGATGGCGGCGGCGCTCGGCGGACGCGGTCCCGGCGCCACGGGCTCGCTCGATCTCGTGTGGCTCGACCGGGCGTGGCTCGAGGTCTACGCCGGGCTGATCGACGGCATCGACGCGATGCGCTCGAGCGTGCGGTTCGTCCCGGTCACGATTCGCCGGGAACCGCTGTTCCTGGCGCGATTGAGGGACACCACCTGGACGCTGCGCGAGGCGGACGCACGGGCCGCGTCGTTGCTCGGCGCGGAGCTTGCCAGCGGACGGGCGAGCCCATCGCGGACGGCGACGGACGGGACCGCGGCGGCGATCGCGGCGCTGCTCGGCCAAGCCGACCTGGCGTGGGGTCGGCTCCGGCAGGAGGCCGAGAATCACGCCCTCGACGTGGGCATGCGTGCGGAGCTCGAGGCCGTCGGGCTACGCCAGGAAGCGTATCGGATCGTGAACGCGTCGCTGCTCGACGCCCTCGACACCGGGGACGCCGGAGCGCGGCGCCTGGCGATCCACGGGTGGCTCGCGGCGAACGACGAGCTCGCCCGGCGGGTCTCGACCCTCGATGCGCTCGCCGCGGGCCGTGCGCTGGACGCGGCTCACGACGCGGAGCGCGCGGCGGTCCGTGCCCTGGCGCTCGACTCCCTGCTGCTGATCGCGAGTCTCGTCACGGGCCTGGTGCTGCTGGGCCACTACCGGCGGGTGCACGTGCTCGCCGACCACGACGACCTGACGGGGCTGGTGAACCGGCGACGCTTCGCACCGGAGCTCGACCGGGCGCTCGCGACGGCGCGCCGCACGCAGGTACCGGTCACGCTGCTGGCGATCGACCTCGATCGGTTCAAGCAGATCAACGACACACTCGGCCACGCCGTGGGGGATGCGCTGCTGCGGGCCGTGGCCCATCGGCTCGGCCGCGAGGGGACGAAGCATCGTGCCTTGCTGGCCCGCGTGGGCGGCGACGAGTTCTCGTTGCTCGTGCCCGGGCTCGCCTCCGGCCGGGCGGGCGCGCTGGCGGACTCCCTGATCGAGACGCTGTCGCGTCCGTTCCCGATCGACGGGGCGGTGCTCTCGATCGGCGCCAGCGTGGGTTCGGCCACCTACCCCCACGATGCCGACACCGGCGAGGCCCTGCGGCGTCACGCCGACATGGCCATGTACTGCGCGAAGTCGCTCGGACGCTGCCGAGCGGTGCACTACAGCGAATCGGTGGCGGCGCGCTTCGCCGAGCGCACCACGATCGAGACCGAGCTCCAGGCGGCGGTGCGGGCGGTCGGGGCAGGTCAGTTCGAGCTGCACTTCCAGCCCCAGGTGAAGCTCGGCGACGCCCGTGCCGGCTCGGTCGAGGCTCTGCTGCGCTGGAACCATCCGACGCTCGGCCGGGTGCCGCCGGACGTGTTCATCGAGCTCGCCGAGCAGTGCGGCCAGATCCAGCCGCTCGGGGCGTGGGTGCTCGACGAGGCGTGCCGACATGCCGCGCACTGGGCCGCGACACGCGCCGAGCCGCTGCGGGTCGCGGTCAACGTGAGCCCCGACCAGTTCCTCGACCCCGGCTTCGAGCTGCTGGTGACGCGTGCGCTCGAACGCCACGCGCTCGCGCCCGAGCGTCTCGAGCTCGAGATCACGGAGACGGCGGTGGTGGCCGATGTCGATGCGGTCGCCCGCACGCTCGGCCGATTGCGGGACGCGGGCGTGCGCATCGCGCTCGACGACTTCGGTACCGGGCACTCCTCGTTCGGTCACCTCGAGTCCCTGCCGCTCGACACGCTGAAGATCGATCGCCGGTTCGTCTCCCGGCTCGGCGAGGGGGATCACAAGCACGACGCGATCCTCGACGCGATCGTGGCCATGGCGGACCGGCTGGGGCTCGAGACGGTGGCGGAGGGCGTGGAGACCGACCATCAGCTGGAGCACGTGCGCGCGCTCGGGGTGGACGTCGTGCAGGGCTACCTGTACTCCCGACCGGTACCGGCCGACGAGGTGCCCGACGTGCTCGAGGCGCTCGCGACGCGGCTCGCGTCGCCGGTGTGGTCCATCGCCGCCTGAACGCGGGTCGATAGCGTCCACGGGAGACAAACATTTCCCCCGGGGCGGCGCACACTCGTCGCCCTCGACGATTCCCGCCGCGGAGGCCCCTCGATGGGTACCGATCACGCTCTGGACGACAAGTACACGGCCACCTCCGGCGACGTGTTCATGACGGGCACGCAGGCACTGGTGCGGCTGCCGATGGCCCAGATGCGGCGCGACCGCGCGACCGGGCTGAACACGGCCGCCTTCGTGACCGGCTACCGCGGCTCGCCGCTCGGCGCCTACGACCAGCAGCTGCAGAAGGCGGCGAGGTTCCTGGAGCCCGAGGGCGTGACGTTCCGTCCCGGCCTGAACGAGGACCTGGCGGCGACGGCCATCTGGGGCACCCAGCAGGTGCCGCTGTCGCGCGGCGCGAGACGGGACGGCGTCGTGGGCATCTGGTACGGCAAGGGCCCGGGCGTCGACCGCTGCGGCGACGTCTTCAAGCACGCGAACGCCGCGGGCAGCTCCGCGCACGGCGGCGTGCTGTGTCTCGCGGGGGATGACCACACGGCCAAGAGCTCCACGCTCCCGCACCAGTCCGACCACGCCTTCATGGCGGCCGTCATGCCGGTGCTCTACCCGAGCTCCATCCACGAGTTCGTCGAGCTCGGCCTGCTCGGTATCGCGATGTCCCGCTACTCGGGCTGCTGGGTCGGCTACAAGGTCATCTCCGACACCGTCGAGACCTCCGCCGTCGTGCACATCGGCGACGAGGGCCGGCAGTTCGTGCTGCCGACCGGCTTCGAGATGCCCGAGGGCGGGCTGAACATCCGCTGGCCGGACCCGCCGCTCGTGCAGGACGACCGCCTGCAGGAGCACAAGGCCTACGCGGCGCTCGCCTTCGCGCGCGCCAACCGCATCGACGAGACCGTCATCGATTCGCCCGACGCGCGCCTCGGCATCGTCGCCACGGGCAAGGCCTTCGAGGACGTGCGCCAAGCGCTCGTGGAGCTCGGCATCGACGAGGCGGCCGCGCGGATCATCGGGCTGCGCGTGTACAAGGTGCGCATGCCCTGGCCGCTGGAGCCCGAGGGCATCCGCCACTTCTCCGAAGGGCTCGAGGAGGTGCTCGTCGTCGAGGAGCGGCGCGAGATCATCGAGCACCAGATCAAGCAGCAGCTGTTCAACTGGCGCGCGGACGTGCGCCCGCGCATCGTCGGCAAGTTCGACGACAGGGATCGGCACGTGCTGCCGCTGTCCACGGCGCTGTCCATCTCGCGCGTGGCGCGTGCGATCGCCGAGCGCGTGCTGCGCCTGGACATGGACGAGTCCCTGAAGAAGCGCATACGCGAACGCCACGCGCACCTCGAGCGCCGCCATGACGAGAGGCTCGCGCACGTGTCGCCCATCGAGCGCCAGCCGTGGTTCTGTTCGGGCTGCCCGCACAACACCTCCACGCGCGTGCCGAAGGGCAGCACGGCCATGGCGGGCATCGGTTGCCACTACATGGTCCAGTGGATGGACCGCGACACCGAGACCTTCACGCAGATGGGTGGCGAGGGCGTGCCCTGGGCGGCGATCGCGCACTACACCGATGAGACGCACCGCTTCGTGAACCTCGGCGACGGCACCTACTTCCATTCCGGGCTGCTCGCCATCCGCGCCTCGAAGGCCGCCGGCGTGAACATCACCTACAAGGTGCTCTACAACGACGCCGTCGCCATGACGGGCGGCCAGGCGCACGACGGCGAGCTGTCACCGCGGATCGTCACGCACCAGCTGCATGCCGAGGGCGTCGCGCCGGTCTGGCTGGTGACCGACACGCCCGACGCGTACTCGCCGCGGGATCTCGCGCCCGGCACGCGCCTGGCGCACCGCGACGAGCTCGACGCCATCCAGCTCGAGGCGCGGACGCTGACCGGCACCAACGCGATCGTCTACGTGCAGACCTGCGCCGCGGACGCGAACGAGACGAACGTCAAGCTCGTGCGGTACTACAACAACGTGCTGGGGCGGCCCGCCAGGAAGAAGATC
>JAULKR010110756.1:0-10269 GCA_032356305.1 Prasiola linearis | reverse complement strand
GACAGTTGCATTTTAACATCGGGCTTAATATCCTTTAGTAGACTTAACACAATTAGCGTAAGTGTTAATACAACAGGCGCTACGTTGGCGGTAGTAATAGATGATTGCAATGAAGGCGATGAAATAAAAAATTCAAATGACTTCACGAATTCAAATATCGTTGAGAATTTATTATTGGATAGCTGTTTACTAAATTTAAATATTTACGACGTCATTGATGCTTTCATGAAAGAAACTAATTACTATGTGAATTATGAAGTCCTAGAATTTTCTCACCGTGCATATTTATTTATCGACTTTCGAATTTTACGATGTAATAATTTGGGAGTGTATAAGGTTCCGGCGGGGCAGTACCGATGTCCAATCAGAGATAACAAGCTAGTCGAGATACAAAGAATTTATGCAGTAACTGGTAACTGAAGTTATCTATATGATTGTTAGCACTAGCACATTGCCAGGCATCTACTGCTAGCTGGTTGTAGACTGTATACAATACAATGTCGGGTGCCAAGATTAACGCTTGTCGTCCTCAAGCCGCATAAGCGCAACCTAGGAGTAGTAGCCTTAACAGACGACAGCACTCACGTCCAAAACATTTTGTTTTACAACCCGCGTTTCGTACCTTCACCGTTCGGCAAAACTTCACCACCTTGCCAGCTAGAAAGAATCGAAACACACCCCCATGGCAGCAGCCGTTAGCTATACCGAAGACAACATCCGTTCACTAGACTGGCGGGAGCACATCCGCATGCGACCCGGCATGTACATCGGTAAGCTCGGAGATGGCGCCACACCCGATGATGGGATCTATATCCTCGTGAAAGAGGTGTTCGACAACACCATCGATGAGTACGTGATGGGGCATGGTAAGGAAGTGATCATCACCATCGATGATGGCCAAGTGATTATTCGGGATTATGGACGAGGAATTCCGCTCGGTAAAGTGGTAGACTGCGTCTCCAAAATTAACACAGGTGGCAAGTACGACTCCAAAGCCTTCAAGAAGTCTGTAGGGCTTAACGGCGTTGGTACAAAGGCGGTAAATGCGCTCTCAGACGAATTTATAGTAGAGAGCTTTCGCGACGGACAAATGAAACGCGCAGAGTTTACGGGAGGGGAACTCGTGAGCGAATCCAAACTAGTCAAAACTGATGAAGCCGACGGTACGCGTGTCACCTTCCGCCCAGATGAGTCGATCTTTAAGCGCTACAAGTACAATCCTGAATTTGTCGAAAGTCAGCTCTGGAACTACGCGTACCTCAACGCCGGACTGAAGATTCGCTTCAACAGGCAATTAATTCTTTCGAAAAATGGATTGCTTGATTTACTAGAGCGAAAGACCTCCAGCGAAGAAACACGCTACCCCATTATCCACCTCGAAGGTGAGGACATTGAGGTTGCCCTCACCCATGGCAATCACTACGGCGAGCAGTATTATGCTTTCGTGAACGGTCAGCATACTACACAGGGGGGTACTCACCTCAACGCTTTTCGCGAGAGTATCGTGAATACCATGCGGACCCACTTTGGCAAAAATTACGATGCCAAGGATATTCGCTCATCAGTGATTGCAGCGATTAGTGTACGGATAGAAGAGCCTGTTTTTGAGTCGCAGACCAAGACCAAATTAGGCTCGTCAGTTACGGGACCCGACGGACCTACCCTACGGACTTTCGTCAACGATTTTTTATCGAAGCGTCTCGATGATTTCTTGCACCGCAACCCCGAGATAGCTCAGGCAATTCAGAAGCGAATCGTGCAATCAGAACGCGAACGCAAGGAGATCGCGGGTATTAAAAAATTGGCGAATCAGCGCGCCAAAAAGGCCAACATCCACAACAAGAAATTGCGTGATTGCAGGATGCACCTCACCGACGATACCAAGAAAGTCGAAGAGGAAGATCGCAAGGCAACTACCGTCTTCATTACAGAGGGCGACTCCGCATCCGGCTCGATTACCAAAGCACGCGACGTCCAGCGTCAGGCCGTATTTAGCCTGCGCGGTAAGCCGCTCAATTGCTTCGGGATGTCGAAGAAGATTGTCTACCAAAACGAAGAGCTCAATCTCTTGCAGCATGCCCTAGACATCGAAGATGGTCTAGAAACTCTCCGTTACAACAACGTCGTCATCGCCACCGACGCCGATGTAGATGGTATGCACATACGCCTTTTGCTACTCACCTTCTTCCTACAATTCTTCCCCGATGTAGTGCGAGCAGGTCACCTCCACATTTTAGAAACTCCCCTCTTCCGTGTTCGCGACAAAAAGACCACCTTCTACTGCTATTCCGAGCAAGAGAAACTAGAAGCCACTGAAAAGCTACGCGGCAAAGCCGAGGTCACGCGCTTCAAAGGTTTGGGCGAGATCAGTCCAGGAGAATTCAAAGACTTCATCGGAGAAGATATCCGGCTACGCCCCGTACTCATGCGCGATGATCTAGACCTAGACAATCTCCTCGCCTACTACATGGGCAAAAACACCCCAGAGCGTCAAGTCTTCATCATCGAAAATCTCAAAGTCGAAGACGATGTTCTGCCAGGCGAAGTTCCGGGAGAAGAGTTGGCCGATCTGAAGAAGGTGAGAGCGTAGGTAGACTGCCTCCAGCGGTAAGTAGCCTCCGGCAGGTCTTGGATGGGGCAATTTGCGAAGCTTGTCCGTGTGTGTGCCCCTGGTCCTGACCTTGAGTGTGGCTTGAGCGCTGGTGATCTTTGATGATAGGCTGCGGGTGCCCCGGGTCCTGACCCTGGTTGTGGCTTGAGCGCTGATGATCTGCGGATCGAGCATTGCACGAGTTCAAGTTCATCGCCTGGTTGGACCCGGGGTATTCGGAGTCCAGGAGGGCTCACGCTAAACCACCGCAGTTTTCACGCAGCAGCGCCCCAACAAACAACTTCGAATACCCAGGGTCCAACCTCCGAAAGTGTTGAAAGCACTGAGAAATTTGGGCCGGAGCCCTATCATAATCCAAAACACAGCGCGGTCTGGACCCTGGGAAACCGAGGACTAGCGCGCTGCGCCTCAGAAGGCCCAATCAAGTCCTGAAAGCTCGTCCCGCAGTCTCGTTGCCGCATTCGCTTCGGAAAAGCTAAAATGCATTGAAGCCTAAGCGCAAAAGCGCCCCTATTGGCCCTATTTGTGTCCGAGCGCAACCAGCCCAGACTAAAGCAAAAAACAAACAGCACATAGACCAAAACAAGCCGTTGCTCAAAACCCCGCCGAGTTTAAATAGGGACTTGATTTTTTGTTTCTTTTTCATCAAGGAAAAAGAAAAACATAAAGAAAAATATCGTTATCAATTAGCCAAAAGTAAAGAAGAAAGAAATTCTTATTTCTTCGGACCAAAGGTCCGAATTACACACCCGCCACCACAACTACAATCTCCCCACGCACCTTCGCCTGCTCCGCATAATGCGCATGCAAAGCCTCCAAACTACTCGTGCGGATATCCTCGTGCAATTTGCTAATCTCACGAGCTACACACGCCTGGCGCTCGGGACCGCAGTGCTCAATAAGCTGAGCCAGACATTTCACTAAGCGATGCGGACTCTCGTACAGCGCAAAAGTATGCGGCAACGTCGCGAGATATTCCAAACGCGTCTGTCGACCTTTCTTCTGAGGCATAAAACCCTCAAAGTGAAACCGATCACAAGGCAAGCCGCTCGCTGCTAAGGCAGGTACAAACGCAGTAGCACCAGGAAGGCAACTCACTTCCACCCCAGCCTCCCGACAGGCACGCACCAACAAAAACCCTGGGTCACTGATCGCTGGCGTACCCGCATCACTCACCAAGGCAAAGGTTTCGCCAGCTTGCATTCGCTCTACATACTGCGGCGCGCGGCCATGCTCATTGTGGGCGTGATAGGCCTGCAGTTTTGCCGAAAGGCCATAATGCTTAAGCAAGATGCCCGTAGTCCGCGTATCCTCTGCCAACACAACATCAGCGGTCGTCAAGATCTCCTTCGCACGCTCAGTGGTATCGCCTAAATTGCCAACAGGCGTGGGTACGAGGTAAAGCATAATGGATGCTGGATGCTGGATGCTGGATGCTGGATGCTGGATGCTGGATGCTGGATGCTGGATGCTGGATGCTGGATGCTGGAAAATAGACACTAGCCTTCGTGCCCTTAGCGGTTCTTCAAAAACTTTGCGTTACAAATCACCCTAGCAAATGAGCGAAGCGAACTTTACTTCACAGTCGCCAACGTGTACTCAAACTTCTCCATGATAGGATTGGTAAGCACAGCTTTGCAAGCTTTTTCCACCTGCTCGCGGGCAGCTGCCTCGGTATCTGCATTGACACGTAACTCGATACGCTTACCAATACGGACATCTTCAACGCCCTCAACACCAACATTGGGGAGGCTATTCTTAACGGCCTTGCCCTGGGGGTCGAGCAATTCCTTGTGGGGCATTACGTGAATCTCAGCGAGGTAAGTCATGGCCGCAAAAGTATCCCATTCAGCGCAGAGACAAAGCACATTCTACACCACCGCATTTTTGCCGCGCTAAGGACTATTCTACAAGCTCTACACGCCAGACCAGCGGACTTAATACATACACAATCATCGCCACCACGAGACCTGCCCAGCCCATAAACCACGGCAGTATCAGCAGCGAAAGCGCCACCAACCACACGATCCAGTTGCGAGGCGCCAAGGGGTTTAGCTTGTTAGAGAAATACGCAAAATTGCTCACCAACAAATAGCTCGTAATCCCCACCAGCGGTAGCACTAGAGCCACGTTTGATAGGTTTTGGCGAAAGCCTCCAGCATCTGTGTACCACGTCATGAATAGCCCAAACCACAGCAGCGTATTAGCAGGAGTAGCCAGACCAATGAAATACTTGGTATCGGCCTGATCAATGTTAAATCTCGCTAATCTTACCGCACTCAACAGCGCAATCGCGAGGCCACCATAGGCCACAACTCCTCCACTATCTGCTCCTAATAGCACCCAGGCCATCAGGGCGGGGCTTACGCCAAAACTAACCATGTCGGCAAGGCTATCGAGCTCGCGGCCAAATGGACCTGAAACTCCAGCCGCACGAGCCGCAAAGCCATCGAGAAAATCAGCCACCGCACTTACCAGCAAACACCACGGTATCAAGGAATAATCGCCCTGCACAAGCGCAATGCAAGCCACGCAGCCCGCCGCAAGATTGGAAAGCGTCAAAAGGTGTGGTAACAGACGTAGCAGGGCCTTCATGACGGCAATGTACTCGTACTTGCAGCCGTTGGCCCAAAAGGCTTTAGCTTGTACCCGTTATTTCAATTATGCGAATTCAGCTCCTCGTTTGCTTGCTCATTACCGTTGCCGCCAGCGCCTTCGCACAGCCCGGCAATGATCAGTGTGTGAGCGCCATAGCCCTCGGAGAAATTAGTACCTATTGCTCAGGGTCTGGAGAGTTTAGCAACGAAGGTGCCACCAACTCAGGAGACAACAGCCTGGCCGGTTGCTTTTTCGATGATAGCGGACTCGACGTGTGGTTTAGCTTTATAACCACAGCCACCGATCTGAATATACGCGTGGTGGGATCACTACCCCGAAACTCAGGAGGTACCCTTGTCCAGCCCGAATTTGCCCTGTACTCCAGCTGCGACCTCAGCACAGAAATTGGCTGCGCATCAGATGCCTTTGGTGTAAACGTCGCAGAGACTTTCGTAGATGATGTGCTCCCCGGCAACCTCTACTTCTTGCGCGTGCAGGCCAGAGAAGCCAACATGGGTAGCTTTCAGTTGTGCCTCGACATGTTTGATTTTGTACCCGAACCACAAAGCGACTGCGTAGACGGCGTTATACTCTGCGACAAAAGCTCATTCACGATTTCAAACCTGTTGGGCGCAGGCGATGATACCAGCGAAATCAACGAGTCGGATTGCATCCGGGAAGAGTTTAGCTCAGTATGGTATCGCTGGACCTGCGACGTGCCGGGCACTTTGGGTTTTACGCTAACTCCCAACAACCCCATTGATGATCTCGACTTTGCACTTTTCGAATTGCCCGGTGGCATAGACGACTGCGCAGGCAAGCAAACCCTGCGATGCATGGCGTCAGGCGCCAACGTGCGCGATGCGCTAGAAACATGGGAGCGATGCAGCGGACAAACAGGCCTGCGTGTAGGCGAGCCCGACCAAGTAGAACTACCAGGTTGCGACCCCGGCGATAACAACTACGCCGACGGTATTACCATGGTGGCGGGCCGTAGCTACGCACTCATCATCAATAACTTCACAAACACTGGCAACGGCTTCTCGATAACTTGGAACGGGACGGGCACTTTCGTAGGCCCTTCTCCATCGTTTACTATCGACCCACTTTCAGGAAGTCAGTGTGACGACGATCCTATTAATTTTACGAATACAAGTTCGCTTACACCGGGATCAACAGGATCATACGAGTGGTTTTTTGGGAACTACTCAAGTCCTACTCAAGCAGGCGGACCTGGCCCTCACGCGGTGAATTATGATGGCTTTGGCGACAAGACCATCACCCTGCGCGTCACGAGTTCGGAAGGATGCGTGGTAACCGAAACACGCGAAATTTTTATCGAAGCCTGTTGCGAGGCGAGTGAGCCGCTAATCGTAGACGAGCCAACTCCCATCAATCCAGCTTGCCCAGGCACAGCATCTGGAGGCCTGTCATTAGCGGTACTTAGCGGCGTGCCCGACTTTTTCTTTAGCCTCAATGGCGGGCCTTATCTGGCAGGGCAAGCCTACGAAGGCCTCTTCGCGGGCGACTATACTGTGTTTGCGCAAAACATCAAGGGCTGCTTAGACACCGTTGATGTTGCACTGATTGATCCGCCAGCGCTGACCATTGAGATTGGCGAAGACCTAAGCATCGAGCTCGGCGAAACCGTAGACATCATGTCTGTAATCGACCAGCCTGGCGATTTCGACTACGTTTGGACGGGCGGCGACTCAATTATTTGTCTCGATGGACCTTGCAGTGAAGTCGAAGTGCTGACCGGCAATCCAACTCAAATCATGGTTTCGGCCACGAGCCCGGCAGGATGTGTAACCACCGACTTACTCCAGATTGACGTACGCAAGGTGAGACCGCTATTCGTACCCAATGCGATATCGCCCAACCTCGATGGAAGCAACGATGGCTGGACCCTATTCGGACCATCCGAGGTTGTGCTTCGCATCAATGAAATGCACATCTTTGATCGTTGGGGCAATCAGGTATTCGAGACTTCAGATATTCCCCTCAATAGGCCAGATTTGGGCTGGCAAGGCACCGCCGACGGTCGGCAACTCAATCCCGGAGTCTTTGCCTTTTATGCAGAGGTGCTGTACATTGATGGAGTAGCCTTACCGGTAACGGGCGACATTACTTTACTTAGATAGTATGCCGAATGTATGGCGCGCCGTGGCGCAAATTTTGGTGCTTTGCTGTGCCTTTACCGGGTGCGAAAATGATCCTACCGAGGTGGCGGCACTTTTCTCAGATGAGCGAGCCGATGCTGAGATCATTACAGAGTTTCAAACTATCTATTCTGATAGCGCACGCATCAAGGTACGTATCAGCGGTCCGCGGTTGTTGCGCTACGAGCTAGCCAATGATTTTGTACAAGAATTTCCTGAAGGTATTTTCGTAGAATTTTATGGTGATGATGCTGAAATTACCTCTACACTCACCAGTAAGTATGGTATTCGCTTTGAGAAGGGTGAGCGCGTAATTGTACGGGATTCAGTGGTCTGGAAAGCCGTAAAAGGCGATCAATTAGACTCACAGGAACTGATCTGGGAAGCCAAAGAGCAACGCATTTATTCCGACCGGTTTGTGCGCCTGCGTCAGGGTGATAAAGAGATTACGGGCGTAGGGTTTGAGAGCAATCAAGATTTTACGCGCAGTAAAGTGCGGGCCATTCAGGGTGTTGTTACCATGGAGTAACGACAGCGGCGTGTTTTACGTAAGTACTAAGCTACCTTACAGCCTGTGCTTACTACGATAGTTCTCATCTTGCTTTTTCTCACGCTGTCGGCGCTGTTCTCTGGGACAGAGATTGCCTTCGTGAGTGCCAATAAATTGCTCATCGAGTTGAAGCGTAAGCGCTCAGAGCGACGGGGCAATATCCTGGCAAAGTTTTTCGAAAAGCCGGCCGACTTTTTGGGTGCCATGCTGGTAGGCAACAACCTGGCAATGGTAGCCTTAACGGCGCTGGCTGGCACGCTACTTACGCCCTACGTAAGCCAATTTAGTGGCGAAGGTTGGGTGGTGTTGCTACTCAACTCAGTGATTATCACCGCCTTTGTGCTCGTATTCGGGGAATTTTTGCCCAAGGCACTCTTTGAAGTATTTGCCGAGCGAATACTCTTTTTTCTCGCCTACCCTATCAATGCGTTGCGCTGGATACTCAGCCCGATAGCCTGGCTCATGATTAGGCTGAGTGAAAAACTGCTGGCACTCATTATGCGCAGCGAAATTGATGTGCCTGAGACTGCATTTACGCGCCTTGATCTGGAACAGTACATCATCCAAACACACGCCGAGGCTATAGAGGCCGAAGAGGATACTATCGACCCTAACCTCTTTCAGAACGCGCTAAATTTTAATGATTTGCGCGTGCGTGAAGTTATGGTGCCGCGCAACGAGATTGTGGGTATCGACGTGAGTCAGTCGGTAGATCAGTTGGTAGATCTCTTTTCGAGCAGTAATCACAGCCGCCTGGTCGTATACGAAGATGATATAGACAACGTGTTAGGCTACGTACACCACCAGCAATTGCTGAATAGTCCGCGTGAAGTAAAGCCTATCGCCCTTGATTTGCCCTTTGTGCCGGAGGCGATGCGCCTCAGTGATTTGATGAAGCGCTTTATCGGGGCACGCAAGTCTATGGCGGCCGTTGTGGATGAATACGGCACGCTGACGGGCTTGATTACCCTAGAGGATATCGTCGAGGAAATCTTCGGTGAAATCGTAGATGAGCACGACGAAGAAGATCTGACCGAGGAACTGCTGAAAGAGAAAACTTACCTGTTTAGCGGTCGGCTGGAGATTGACTACCTGAATGAAAAGTACGAAGAGCTAAGCCTTCCTGAGGGTGACTACACGACGCTTTCTGGCTATATCGTGATGACCACAGGCAGCATTCCTGAGCAGGGTACCAAACTTGAACTCAACAATCGACTCTTCGTTCTTGAAGAAGTTAGCGATACCAAGATTGAATTGGTTCGTATTGAAATATTAGAGCCGCGTGTCGACGAAGAACAGTGATTCCCTCCTACCTGAAGTTCAGCTTTCGCTAAAACTAGACCGTGAGCGCGTGCTCGGGCGCTACGACGGTGTAGAACGTGGACCACTATTGATTGCCATTGGCGCTATGCACGGCAACGAGCCAGCGGGTGTACTAGCGATTGAGCAGCTGTTTGAGTTGATGGCGCATGATCGTGCTTTCGATAAAAACTTGAGTTATCGCGGGCGCTTTGTGGGCTTGGTGGGCAATCGTTCTGCGCTCAGGTTGGGCAGGCGATTTTTGCGTTATGATCTGAATCGATGGCTCAATCCTGGCCGCATCAAGGAGCTACGTGATCGCGACGATCTGACGGGAGAAGATGAAGAAGCTGTGGCGCTTACCGATGCGGTGAGAGATGAGATAGAGGCCTACGACCCAGAGTACGTGGTGGTGATCGATTTACATACCACCACGGCTGATGGTGGTTTCTTCAGTATCGTGAATGATTCTCCAGGCGGCAGGGCTATTGCGCTTGACTTACACGCGCCCGTAATTTTGGGCATGTTGGATGGCATTGCCAATACAAGCTTGCACTTTTTCAGTACAAAAAATTTGGGGAGGCCGGTCACGAGCTTTGTCTTTGAGAGTGGCTCGCACCGCGATCCGATGTCTGTCAATCGTGCCCTCAGCGCGCTCATCAACACGATGCGTTCTATTGGTTCGGTACATCCGCGCGGTGTCGAGGAGCATCACAACGAGACACTCAAGGCTGGTGCTGCGGGCTTACCAGCGTTGGTGCAGTTTGCGTATGCGCACGCTATCATACCCAAGGATCACTTCGTGATGCGGCCAGGCTACGTCAACTTTATGCCGATAAAGAAAGGCGAAGTGTTGGCTGATGATATTAAGGGTGAAGTGTTGAGCCCCATGGATGGCTTAATCCTGATGCCGCTGTACCAAGCGCAGGGAGAGGATGGCTTTTTTGTGGTGCGGGAGTGTTAGGCTGATTCGTATTTATTTGGGTATGAGTCAGTTTTTGCAACCGAAGACTTAACTAGTTGCGAGATTCGGGCATGAGGTGCTCCTA
>JAULKR010110645.1:0-10272 GCA_032356305.1 Prasiola linearis | reverse complement strand
ACACACACACACACACACACACACACACACACACACACACACACACACACACACACACACACACACACACACAGCTACACGCACATTAGCAAACATGGACACGCAGATGCTAAGCGTACCCGGCAACTTCGTCATACTTCATCAGACAAATTCTAGCAGGAAGTTCTGGGAGAATAGCCTTTAATCGAGCAATGCGTTCAGTCACTTCCTTCGCTGAGATCTTGAGCTCTCGAGCGACAAAACCCTGCTCGTGTGATTGCATCCAACGTTAAAGGACAAGAAAAGTATGGCAATTTGCACGAAATGTACGGCATGAGCCTGTTGCAAGAAAATCGAAGAGTGAATGTATCTTATGCGCACCACCCACGTTCACTATATGAAGGTTGGTCTCGTCAGCGAATGAAAGATGCTTTTCATTTCTTTGCCAGCTGAGCTGCCAAGGAGTCGACTCTTGTTGCATGCGATTTGTTTGAAAAGCTTCTTCAAAAGTTGCTTTCCTTCGTCCATCACTGCCAATATACACGTCCTTCTGACTTGCAGCCAGCGGCCTAGCTGCAAGTCGTAAGTGCTTTCCGTAGCTTGTATAGCTGCAGATCACTTTATAAGGTCGCGTACCGAGCATCATCCTTGTAACAGTCTGAATAGTATCGAATTCTATTGTACCGACCGATGATCACATTTGTGGATTTGAGTGATTTAAAGCTTACACGGTCTAATGTGCTGTTCAGAACAGCCTGTTCTCACTGAGGTTTCGATAGCGTGATTGAGAGTATTTAGTAATCCAAAGCTTGGAGCATGTGCTGCACGTGCGGCACGTCAAAAGTACAGGCTGTAATTCCTCGGCTTGCATTCACGCTCGACGCTCGCTGCTGCAGATGTCACGACGCTGCGCATATCATGGTAGTATTCTCCTTGCCATTAGTTTCAAGAAGACAATCTAGCTTAGTGCCGATGTCAAATTTCTGAGCCATTACAATTTGAACTTTTCAAACCTGCAACATAGGTTGAGCGCAGAGTCGCAATGGGGGACTATGGAGCGGTTGCTAGCCAATTTGGAGGAGCTGGGGGATTTGTCAGTAACAGGTACTTACATCACAGAGGCAACTTGTTATCTGCTCTCGAATCTCATTGCGATTACAATTTGCGAATAATGGTCTATACTTTGTATGTGCATTGAACAGTCAAGGGGGTAACGCTCCAACGTCAGCTCAGAAAAACTTTAGCACTGACAACAATAACCAAACTATGCGGGCGCTGACCGTCAAGCAGCTTAAAGTGGTGAGACGAAAGGCCGGTATTTCCATCTGTCGGGTTTGTTCGTTTTCATGCGCTGTCAGCTGTGATTTGGCTTCTTGGGATGTGTAACAGTTGCAGCATTCTCCCAATTCAGGCAACAGAGAACGTCGCGGACGAGCAATTCTTGTGCGATGGGTATCCAATCCACAACGTACGTGTATGCTCATGCCATGCTCATTCATCAATTCCAGCTGAACCACCTTAGGCAGCCAATTACTACATCATTTATTCATTTCAATTCCTATTATTGAATTGTGAGGATGTGAAGCTTGCTGTGCTCACTACTCTCTGTGTAATCCAGTAGATACGTTGCGCATGGCCCATATTTCATCGAGTTGTGATTAAAGTACTGGGGTCATTACCATCAGCTGCACATGACCTGAAATATCAGCTGATACAAATCTATTAAACAGGTTACAATGGTTGGGGAGCTGATCAACGTACAAGACAAGGGAACTCAAACGGAGCTGACACTCTATGATGGTACTGGAAATATTAATGTGAAGGTCTTCACCTCCGGCGATGAAGATCCGGTGAGACCATGCTGCACGTAGACAAACGAGAGCTAGAGAAGAATGGTCTCTGTGTTGTTCAGTGTAAGTCATAATAAGTCTCAAGTAGAGCGCAGCTCCTCGAAATGAGGGTGTGGAAAGATAAGGGGGGGAGTTGGAGGGCCCTTCTAATCTGTCCAGTTTCCAATCATCACGATTAGCAGGCGCCAGGCAAGCTCATGCATTTCCTCCTTGTCAGCCAATATGTATGAGCAGCGACATAACTATCGCAAAGGCTTGATGAGAAGCTGCTGCAATATTATTCGTGCATGCATGTTTGGATCGTTCACAGTTTACGCCCTGTGCAAAGTGGACTTGTAGGCAGAACAAGCAAAGTACCACCTTGGTGCTTACGTGCGTGTGTACGGCAACCTGCGCAACTTCGGCGGAGAGCTTCATCTGGGTGCTTATAATGTGCGGCCAGTTGCCAATTGGGCAGAGGTGAGTGCTTGACATCAACGATTACAACACTGTGTCATTAGTCAATTCGACCTGTAGAGGTCGTAAGGTGTACATCGATGCGGGACTGGATCTAAGCCACGAGACGTTCCTCGTGCAGCATCTGTCATATTCGCTGTCGTTATGGCTGTGTCAAAGTATCTTTTCATTCGTTTTGAGTCGTTTCCAATGGACAGCAATATCAAACATAGATGACCATGAAGCGTAGCTGCATGAGTAGACTGCTGTGCTGCCAAAGCCGAATTTGTAGTATCGTGTACCTACAGGCAATTCAATACCACAATCTCCAAGTCATGTTCCAACATATCCACCTGCTCAAGGGTGGAGGTCGCGGCACTGAGGGCCAACAGACAGACCCGATGGCGGGAAAATCGCCAGCAATGGTGAGCACACATTGTGGCGAAACCTTTGTCTAAACACATCAGGGCGGCAATAAGGCCCCCTCGATCTGGAAGGAGTGCATCTGTCGCTTGTATGCCTCCTAAGGGTGGGCTCGCAGACCATGTCTGTATGTAGAGGGCTATCTCGCTCATTCTACGTGGAACATTGCTTCTCGACACGATCCCAGCTTCCGAGCGTCACATAGCGGTCATTCAGATGCTGTCCTGTGTCATCGGGCCACTCGGTGCCACTCTCTGGTTGATGGGTGCTGCAGTCAATCTGAGACATGTTTGGTCCGCTGCAGGGTGCAGCCACCGGGGGCTTTGTGAACTTGGGTGAGGACTCAGGTATGACAGCCTGTCAGGCAGCCATCAGTGACCTGCTCAAGATGCCTGCTCAGGTGGCCAACAATGCCGGCATGAGCTCAGCACAGGTACACCTTGGCAGAATAGACTCAGCACTTGAGCACGTACAGCTTGGTCGGATAGAATCGCCTGATTTGCCGGACTGTGATGCTGTCTTGTTGTCTGCTGATAGACTTATTCAAGGCTTGATTGCTGCAGCAGTCAGCTCACATAGCTGAGTGGTGTTTGCCTGCAGTATCAGTGCTTCGGCTCGAATGTCTCATGGTTCGAAAAGAACCAGGCGTGTTGCTGACGAGTGATTTGCTCCTGAGTTTCCCGGTTTGGTGCAGTTGACTGCACACTTTGCGGGTCGATTCAGTCACGACGCTGTTCAAGCGGCATGTACATGGCTGGCTGACGAGGGGCATGCATATGATGTCGGCAACGGCTCCTTCTACACCACGCACTGCTGATCTACCCTCGGACAGACAAGCTTGTGAGCAACTGTTGGCTGCGAAAGTGCCGTCCTTTTCGCCGCTGCTTCAAGCTGATCCGATAAGGCAGATTACACTTGCAGAAGGGATTTGCTCTCCATTATGTTGCTGTACTTGTCACGCCCTAGAATTTAGACATTTATGTAGACAATGTCGTAGATAGGTCACGATAGTTATGAACTTCTGCCGAAAGTGTCAAAAGAGGATATATGCAATTTCGTGAAGGTGAAAGAAGCGCTACCTCCTTGTAGTTTCCAATTTGACACCGAATGCCTCACTCCATCACATTTCATTTGGGTAACAATCCAATATCTTGTACAGTTTTCGTTCTTCTTGACAGCAGGTCCTAGAAGGATGTTTCTTCACGAGCCTTCATGCGCATGATGATCGGGGCCTGTGGCAGCAATCAATACCTTGTGCCGCGCTCTTGCAAGATGATTCGAAGCACAGTAGCAACTCAATTTGCAGATGACGTCAGTGAATGTGAGTGCCAATTCAACATCATGAAGTAGGGTAAAAACGGATGTCTGGGCTGACTGAGCCTGGTAAAACACTGAAGGAGGGCACTGACCTGTAGAGGAAGGAGTGATGGAACAACGAACCTGATCTTTCACGCAGCTCGTATTTCTCACCAAAGCCCAGTGTCAATGTTCTGAAAGTCTGTTCGAGTGCCTGATATGCACGTTCCACATCTGGTCTGAGCAGCATATAGTCAACCTGAACTTATTTGAATGGTCGGACTCAAAACAATTTGACTACATGCCCAAAGTATCTTATGCTTGTTGATAGTTACAAGCATATTCCTCACGATTAAAACAATCACATCGTGGTGACTGAGCGTATCATACCTTCGGCTATACCTGAGCACGTCCAACTGAGATTGCTGATCGAAACTTCCTGCTAATCTTTAATTTCTGTAATAATTTCTGAAGGTGTGTTAAGTCAGTATCAGAAATTTAATTTTCACCGCGGTTGCTAATGTTGGAGAAAAACTCGTTGAAATGTAAACTAGTTTCTTGAGCACGGTACAACGATACCGAGGGTGGGTATGACGACAGCGTAAACGAAAAGTGCAACCTAACAGGTCGAAAAAGATTTTAGTGTTTCAGTGATGGTTGAGGGCTTTCAGTATATTCTTTCAAAGCATTGCGGAATGTGAAGTGAAATCCGCCAGCCGGGACCAAGCACGGACGTGCGTGTGACTGTACGATGTACACGCGGCGTCATGGTGAAAGATATTGTCCGCTGCACTCTGGCAATGACTCGGCCACACTGGCGCTCATCATGGCGGGCCGGGGTGTAGAGGGGTGGTTGGTGTGAGGAACAATAGATATTCGTTGTAGATATTAGAAGTGGGCTTTTCGCTTCCTGCCAGTGTATCTGCGATGCCACGCAACCATGTACGGATTTATTCGGTCAGAAAAGCAGTCAGCAGCACATCAATTGAGCGGTCGCATTAAATCGATCTTAGCAATGGCTTCCACAACAGCTCAAGACATCGTCTGAAGGCAAGGCACGGTCGGCAGGAGAAAGAACTAGAAGCCATCATTCGTTTTGGAACCTCGATTGCATCAGGCGATGGCTGCCAGCATCAAGAGGGCTGCGATCAGTAGGTCGAATGAAGCACTGTGCCAGCTAGATGCTGGATACGTCTCGGTCTCGTAGAAATTGTAAAGAAAGTGAATATGTGCACAAACACTCTGCAGGGTCGAAGCAACAGATCGATGACAGGAAAGGAAAGGAACACCGCGATGAGGCAGCGATGCTGCTGCAGCACTCCAGCAAGCACAGCAAGGGAATTGACGTGCAGGTATACTGAGCTGATCTTACAAGGAGTCGACTTATACCTGCTGTCATGGGGGACATTAAGGACGCCTTTCTGCCGCATGCTGGCCTTTTTTTTATGCACCCAGGCCTTGCCCTTGCTTTCTGGATGCCGTGCAGAAAGGTTCGTCGGCCCAGTGACTTTGTGTTTGCGGCTGCCTTTGGAGTTTTTCCTGCTGTGTCTGCTGGGCACCTGTCCAAAATGACTGTGACGGTGTGAAAGGGGCCATGAGAGGCTTGCAATGTGAAGAGACTTGACACACAAAAACATACACATTTGGCAGCTCATGCACGTGAAAGTGTTCAGAACGTTCTGAATGTTCCGCATGCAATCACTTCAGTTCGTGTTCAGCAACATGCTCAGCAAGTTGCTGAGCATGCCACCCTGGAAGTGTCAATGCTTGATGGGGGCGTCAAGACATGCAGTCATCCCCTCCCGCTAAGAGGGAACACATCCATCCGGTGCCGAGCATCGCTCACCACAGAGACTCCACTGGTGGTGGCCAGCTGGTCCTCCTCTCCTGTCAGGGCCCGTGACTCTACATTCTCCGCAGACTGGCCCACCATGAGCACCAGGAAATACTTCTTTGCCTTGGCGGAGTTGGGGAAGTCGACCACGAGGCCACCCGAGAAACCCGCCCGCATTGCAGCAGTGGTGATCATCTACGATGACGTGTCTCCACTTTGTCAGAAGCCTTGTCAAATGGAAGCGTTTCAAGGCTGGCGCTGTTTCAGAGGGAGGGATCCCCTCACGCCAGGATTGTGGCTGTGAAGGCAGGAACGTGCGGTTCACAAGTAGCGAAAAAAGTTTGACAGCTCGTTCCAGCAACTCATCAACACTTTACAAGGCGCAGTGGTTCACGGAGTAAGCTGCTGTTAAAAGACTTTGATCTGCTGGGTGCACCAGATCCTGCGAAAACGGGAATTTTCTGTTTAGTTGAATCTTATATCTCTTTTTGCAAACCTAGAAAGCGTTTGACATTTCACCGTTTCCTAATTGTTTCATACACTATATATAAACAATTTCACAATTCAACCTCAACGTTGTTTGTGTTTTGAACTAGAACAGATTACTGATACGACGCCTTAATCTATTTATCTCACACATGTGTTATTTTTAGTTTTCTAATTTTTTTGGCATTGGTAAGCACAGCTTCTTGAGTCGTGATGCTTCAAATCAATCACATGCAATGCGACGAGCCGCACTTTGATACAATGCTTGAACCAATGGTTACATGTAGAAACAGGTGACTGAATTGCTGCGGGCAAGGCACCTGGGCCTGTGTTGCATTTTCCGGGTACATTTGCAGCACAGCACGGCCACCGCGAGTGAGGCAACCATACAAGCTCGAAAAGAATATTCGCAGCCGTTTCCGCGGGTCTGCGGTGCTGGTGTCGGCATTGCACAGCCACTGCGGCACAGGCACATGATATGACATCGCATGACATGCGGTTACGTGGCTCCCTGACAAAGTTGTGATGAGTCAACAGGGCCATGACACTATTGCAATGGTTCCAGTGAGTTTCGCACTTATGATGCACTTATGAATGGTTCCAGTGAGTTTCGTATTTTTTGTTATGTAGCACTTATGATGTCATGGTCAGGGGAGTGTGCCTTTAAGAACAGGAACACAAATCATGCGCGCGCGGCTCTTGGATGGAATTTTGAAGAGGCTTCTGGAGCCGGACCTGCACAGCAGAAATGCTGATTGCACCGTCGAAGGCACCGCCCCGGACAGGCAATCCCTGCCCCATGTCGGCGAGGCAGAGGTCGCCCTCAACATCTCGCCCTGCTGCAATGTCCAGCATGGACTGGCTAATATCCAAGCCCTGCACTGCCGCAGATCTCTTCAATTGGCGGGCCACCAGGCTACATTGTTAAATTTCTACAGGCAAAGACTGGCAATGAGCAGCTTAATGAGCTGTAATGGCATAGGCGTAGATTTCATATGGTGTGGATTGCCACAAGCATGCGATGCAAAGCAGAGACAGAGATAATGTTTCTAATGTAGGGCAGAATATGTGCACTGAGATGTGTGCAGCAGGTTCATATATGAGCTGCTAGAACCCGGATCTATTATTGGAGCAAAAGCACGAAAGGTCACCAGCCATGTGTGTCCGGCTTCAGTAATTGCGTCGCCGCTGAGGCACGATCCGCAACCGATATCAAGAATGAGCCTTGCAGCACCGTCATCCGGGAGTGCTAGAAGTTCCAGAGCACGTTGTGAAAGCTCAGCCTAGTTTCATGCAGCTTCAGCTCAGCCGATCGCAACAACAAAAGACCTTGATTAGGTAGGCTAAGTTCAACAGGCAGCTTTGAGTGTTTTAAATAGCATGACCTCCACAAAGGGAAACCATGCTTTCGTGTAGACGAGGTGGTTGAGCTGACTGACATAAGGTCAAAGCTCAAAGGTGAGCATCAAGGTGAGCAACAGGAATATTGTTGCAAGTGGATGACTGTTCATAGGGAAGCTCACGAAGTACGGTATGACATCGAAAGTCACCTGAATCGTAGCAATACGTGAATTACGAGTGTATTTGCGAGCTTCAATATCATTATAGAAAATTTCAGGTGGAGCTGAATGCTCTGGTCGCAGACTCATGCTTGCCTGTGCACAGTGTTTTACACACCTGTTTCCAATGGCGTACGGCACATTTTGTCTGCATAAATTGTTCAAATGTGCAAATATCATTCTAGACATGCGCCACATCCTGTCAAGCTTCTTAAAGCCGACTTTAAACTGCAATACAGTAGTGAAGTGGGAATATAGCTTCGTCACCTACTTGTTTCCTTTACTTGGAGATGATACCAAATCGAATTTGTAAACCAGATTACTGAGTGAACATATTCCGTCTAGAACAGCCCATCTCACGCGCAGTTCCAGCAGCCTTTCTTTCTCAGCTATGTGTTAGAGTCGTACGCAGATGGCCGAGCCATTCTCTTTGCATTCCTTTTGACAACATCAGCATCACAGGCTATTCTTGTAAGCATCTGAGCATCTGAGCATCTGAGCATGTTCATCTGATCGAGAAAGTAACTCAGGCTGAGTCACTCATCGGTAGGACAGCTCAGCAGTAGCTGTCTGAAACCCCAAGCAGAGATCAATCCCGATCACAACTTATTGTGCTTCTTCAAAGTAGCGGTGTCAGCTGTGAATAGCCGACGTGACATCAGACGTTGGTAATCTCTCGCGCGGTATCTGGCAATAGGCTATTTAGCCCAGTCTACACACGCTATACAGAGCCAACAAGTGAGAATTCACTCAAGCTCTTCAGTCCTACGTAGAAGCTTGTAAGTTCAAACGTTTCCTGAGGCTCGCACATACATGGCTATCTCACCTGAGTGTCAGCTGATGCATTCCGTTATCCAACATTATTGCTCGACACGAGGTCATGTTGTGGTACGCAGGGTTCGAACAGATCCTGTGGCTGTGCTTTACGAAGCAATATCTCTTGGCGGACAATCTTATCGGGGAACGCAGCAACAGCGGGCCCGACATGTTTCGTCGCATGTTTGGGGGCGATGGCCGGCAACAAGCTCCAGTCAGCGCTAGCTCTGCACATAGGACTGTGGAAGCAATCCAGAAGCTTGGGGAGGTGTGCAATTCTGAGTTCTCCATAAAAAAATAGGCCTATGTGCGTAAATTCTTGGCAGGGTGGTGTTTAGGCACATTTGACCGACATCTCTACGAGGCTACGAGGCTGTGGGTCTGCAACGCGTGCATTTGATCGTATTCAATCTGACCATCAGTGAGGCTTTGGATCGGCAATGAGCACAGACGGAGGAATTGTTGCTCAAGAGGCAAGCTTTGCTTGAAAAGAAGATATCTCAGGAGACCGAGAAGGCCAAGGAATATACACGCCTAAAGAACAAAAGAGGTTCGCTTCTCTGCCGTGCCTCTGGTATGACCAGCGCATGCTCCCTCTCACATACGCGCACACGCACACAGCACCTTCTCACCCCCCTCTCTCTCTCTCTTTCTCTCCCTCTCTCTCTCGCCTCTCACCCAAAGGCTACCAGCCATTGCCAATCCTGCCCCGCCCTGCCCTTGACTGGTAATGTCACTGTCAAAAGCACGATGCCACGTGACCAGCGCCATTCCTGGGACCTATATCACATCGTATCACTGCAACTACCCATCCTGACGTACACGAGACACGCCTCACCTAACAGACAGAACTAAATTGAGGCACAGTATAGCTGAATCACCCACAATGCACACTCTACACATTCCCCGGTGCAGTAGCTTTGCAATCTGTCACGATGACATGATGACAGCACTGGGAGGGGGGTATGGAGCGAATGTGGAAGAGGAGATGGAGGAGGGGTTGCAAGAAGGGGGGGGGGGGGCGGAGTGGGCTAACAGTACCTCGTTAGCTGCAGCAGCGCGGGTGGCTTCGTCACGGGTGTCCCACAGCACCCGCCAGAAATACTCGACTTCGGCCATGTTGCCCGAGGTATCACGTGAGACATAGGAGTTCTCTACAACCCACACCAATCCTGTGACCTGTTCAAGCACCAGACAGTATTTACTGCTGGCGTCTTTATCCTGACAGGTCACTTTGCTCAGGAGATTTGCCTGTCAAGGCAGCCGAGCTCAGCGATGAGGTCTGACCATGATGTTTCCGTAGGATATCAATAAGACCATCAGGACAGGCAGCCTACCAACATGGACCAGCTACATCATGCTTGAATGAAGCTACAAACAACTCAACATTTCTGCCTTCATTTACTCGGCCGAAGAAAGTGAAGCGATCAGAAAGCAGGTGTAAGAAATGAACACATGCAAGCCAAGCCAGACTCGTCCTGAACACCTGATATTGGCCTGCATGCGTGCAAACGCTTACAGGTGTGTGTGTGTGTGTGTGTGTGTGTGTGTGTGTGTGTGTGTGTGTGTGTGTGTGTGTGTGTGTGTGTGTGTG
>JAULKR010110423.1:0-10281 GCA_032356305.1 Prasiola linearis | reverse complement strand
GTGTGTGTGTGTGTGTGTGTGTGTGTGTGTGTGTGTGTGTGTGTGTGTGTGTGTGTGTTTGTGTGTGTGTGTGAGTGCGTGCATGCGTGCGTGCGTGCAAGGATGGGACAGAGGGAAGACCTTTTTTGAAGCTTCTCTCCTAGCCTGCCGCCGAAGATGCTGCTCTCGTTGTGAACGCTCATATTGCTCGTGCTCCTGAGGCAGATATTGTTCGACATTAGACTACGATGTACAGAGCTTTCACACGCTCTCATTTGGTCTTCGTAGTTCATCTATCTTATCAAGTGAGCAAAGGATGTATTGCTAGCCTCGATTAAGTACATTTGAACGATCATGTCATCGCCTCATTGTTAGCGCAGAGTGAGTGAATCCAGTGACCATTAAGTAACATTGCGACGAAGCATACATTGCTGCATATTCCCAAGCAGCACTGGGGAGCTTGCCACAGCGGCATCACAGGTTTAGCATGCACCTGTTGCTAGGCATAGTGCCGGCACATGCCAGCAAATATAATTCTGACAGTTGTGAGCTTGCATGGGATACATCTGTTGGCCAGAACCATATCAATTGCGAGGCCTTGTCGAGATGTACGTCAAGCGCTGCAAAGGAAGAAATCATCACACCATAGAGTGGTGTTCGGGCGATCGATGCACTGAGCTTTCAGCATTGAGGTACGATGCTGCAAGCATGTATTTACCTTACATAGGGCAAACATGGAACCTTACCTTATATAGAGCCATGCGGATGGCAAGCTCTTCGGCCTGGGCCTCCTTGAATAGCACCTTGGGCGAAGCCCTTTGCTCCGACCTCGCTGCCTACGTCATCGAAGTTTTGTGCGCTCACGGAAGAGCACATTTCAAAATGTCTGTCTGTCTTTATGGCTTTGTCGCAGTCTCTAGCTATCGACATTGTCTACAAATTCACTGTGGACAGCAGGTATGTTATCGCTGCAAAAACACCGATGCGCTTGGTGCCGTCCAACCTTGTCGACACGTAGACATCAGTGGGTAAAGTGGAAGCTAGCGTCGAGGGACGTACCGTCACTGCGGCAGGACTTGGGGTATTGCTTGGCACTAACACTGGCCTTATCGATGGCAGCTGATGGTCAGCATGAGCGCCGTTGCAAGGGCTATCGTGCCTTCCATTGCCTCTGGGATCCATACCAACGAGTGAAAACTGGGATGTAGAAGCTAAATATTGCCGTTAGCACTGACACCACTTCGCCGGAATTACTCGTGCCAAAGCAAAGTGGTGCAGCGTTTTACGGAGCAGCAGTAGCCTTGTAGCGCAGAAGAATGTAGGAATTGATGGAAAAACGCATATCGCAATCGAATCGCAAAGAATGTTCTCCGTATGGGAGAATTTGGGATGTTCAATGCGCATGCCTGCATCCAGCGGAGCCACAGTGAGTCAATAACGAATGTAAGCATTGCTCGCCTAAGCACTTTTTCAACATGCTGAATTGAAAACTGTTTGCATGAGTTTGCATAAGTAAATGGAAATGAATCCCACCCCTCTTCAAGCTCTTCGTAAATCCGATCTTGCATGGTACCAGCAACTTTGCTTTTCCTCAACATAGTGATAGACTTCGCTGCGCACGCCCTCAGCTCCATCCATAGGTCTCAAGCGGTAAGTTCATCACTCCATTTTATTCTCAATTTATCTGAGATCGGGCGTAGATTAACATCTGCGTGTTGGCGTATGCATTACTGGTGTGCCTACAAATAGCAGGATCTGATATGAAGCTACATGGACGTCGTTATGAACACGCGAATAAGCGAACAGTACTGTTATATTGAGTGTTGACATTGCAGGGGTAGCAAAATTTCCCACGATGGCCCGGCACTGTCGTCGTTCCAGGTGGCGCCTGACGTGTCTTGTGACATACTACGCCAGGGTGGCAGACAGCATGCTTCCCCGTGTAAGTGAAACACCTGCTTTTCAATTCAATCTCGACATTCTTGATTGCACGAAACTCCTTGGTAAGCTTCCGCCGCATTTGTAGCCTCCTGCGGTATTTGACCCAAGGCCTGGTCTCGAGGATCTGGTAGACAGGAATAGGCTCGAAAGAAGTAGTGGAAAGCTGCTAGATATGTATGGGAAATGCAAATATACACCAGATCAACATTGATACATCATGGGAACGTGCGATCCGAGCATTGCGGCCTTGGAAGAATGCGAGAGGAAACACAAATTTCATGGAGATGTGAGCGTGACAACATGTTATGGTGCTACCACATTAAGATCGTATGCGTACCTCCTTGAACTATGACCACCAATGATGGCTGCTGTCTAATTCTATTCCCTTGCAGGTGGTTTGTAAGCGCTTGCGGTCTATAAGTATCTGGTGCTTGCTTCAAGAAGCCTGCCCTATTGAAGGTTGCTTGGAATTTCCTCTTGCGTAAAGTTGTGCGATGCATGTCGTCTGGTCAATGAGACGCCCCTCCGCCAATAGAAGAGCAGTAGAGTCTGTTGCCACCATTTGTGGTAATGTTGCACCCCCCAAATGGGGGAAGAGTGTCCATCGTGGCCCCTGCGACCTTGGAGTCCGGAAGGATTGAATGCAATCCATACTGACTCCTGCTAAAGCCACCTGGCCTGCTGGTCATTGGTCATCGTCGGTGACTGATGCAGTCAGAGATATTTTCGAGTGTGTTGGAGCCTCGAAAGCTTCGCCTCCGGTGTCAGTGCCCCACCACTGTCGAAGGACAGCTCTGCGCCTGGAAGCGTGCATGGAGCGTAGGCAAACATGACATCAATCTATTATGCCTTAGGAAAAATGCCCAGCTGTCTCCTGTGCGTTTCCGGTAGACATCATCGCTTGCAGAGTACAGCTGCTCTGCCCTGGCTGCTTCCTCAATTCTATGCTTCTGTGTTGTATGCATAGTCTAAAGCTGCAATTACGATGTATTCCGTGCGAAATTCACTGCGTACCTCTCAGCTGTGATGCGTCTTTCACCTTACCAATGGAGGTTTTTGGCATCTGACAGAGCATACCACAAGTGGCGGAAGTATGCTGGGAGACATGAGAAGATGGCCAACAACAATTTCCAGAGTGTCTTTCACCACTTTAACGAAACTTTTCAGTCTGTCTTACGCCAAATTCGCTGGCTGGCTGACAATTTGTGAGATGTACAGTTGACGTGACAATGTTTGTCGGATCGACATGGGATTGTAGCAAGGCAGTGATGTTGTGTCCACAGTACAGGTGTCTTGAGCACGACTGTAATTGGATAAAGGAGTGTATGCTTCTGTATACCTGCACTCATCGAAGGTTGATATGCTGTTGTCACTGATGCATGTTTGTCTTCACCATTGTGTCATCAATTCCAACTCAGTGGACATTGACAGAATTGGGACAGTAGTACTTTCGTCTTTTTCACTCTGTCATCTTTTGTTCGAGGTTGCATCGGTGGCAGTTGCTGCAATCTATAGCTTTGGATAAGCAGCTTCGGATTCAGCCGAAGCAACATCGATCGTAGTTGCTGCAAGCCTGTGGCGTTTTATTGTCGTTGGTTTATTTTGTCACATTTGCTGCAGGCCCACGGTAGGCTGTATGTCCTAGTTGATGACAAGTGATAATATTTACAGGTAGCCAACTCAGATTGCTTCATGCAGGATTCTCTCATGATGTTTGGTCCACATAGTGAGGCATTTCTGTATCTTGCAACACTTCTGTATTCTATACTGATACGTCCAGAGTCTTGTATTTAATGTCCAAGCGACGAAATGAGCTATGTAAAAGCAACACCAAGGTCCTCCATGAACGACCGGTGTTCGATTCAATACTGTCTCGAATTCCTTGCATTTCCACTTGGAAAGGGCAGTTTGGAGAGAAAGAAATCCATTAGATATGTGTCTAATTTACGAACGGCACATCTGCACCACGTGTCTCACCTGACTACTCTCTGTGCAAATGGGCATATCAGACGGCTTAGCTCACGGATGAAAGAAGGAAATTGTCTCACCGTTCCCGTGTACACTAATTACAGTCTACTTTCACGATGGGTCCAAAATGTATTCATACCATAAAGCGCAATCTCTTGTCGTTAACGGAAATTTGCATTTATGGAATGCACCAGGCCGTGGACGGTCGAGCTAGTTCTCGGATTGCAATCGTCCCAGAAAAAGGTCGACGCATGCTCACAGTAAATCAAAGCAGGCAACGATGTGAATTGAGAACCATGAAGCCATCTATGGACAAATCCAAGCAAGCAAATTTCTTGAAGACCAATTTTCTGCCACACTTTCTTTGTCTCTGTTACTCATTTCCCCTCTCTACTGAAACATAACATCAACGTCTCAAGTATGATTCAATGTTTCGGAGTGTTGCGTCGAATTTACACACCTAAGACAGGCTCAACTCCTTCAGGTTTAACCACGGTACCTGGTGGTCTCTTACCTTTATGGCAGTCACCCATGTATGGTATTGGGCGAACTTAGATTGGCCCTTGCAGCCAAATGTGGGTGATATTTTCCCTCTCTCTCCCTCTCTCTCTCCCTCTCTCTCTCTCTCTCTCTCTCTCTCTCTCTCTCTCTCTCTCTCTCTCTCTCTCTCTGTGGCATTCTATGGATGCTTAACCTCACTTTCAACTAAACGAAACACATTGGCCGCAGCGCGTTTATGCATTCACAGTTGTGTCGCACACAGTTGTACTATTATTGAGCCTCGTCGATTACAATCAGCAAGCGTGTCACGTGCCACGACACCCAAAGGCACATTTGTACTTCGACGCATTTAAAGACGCATTTAAAGCAGCGAAATGTACCATACCGATTACTGACAATGCATTACGAGGTTCTTCGTGCTGGCTACTTGATTCACAACTTGTAACTCACCTAAAATCTGGCTGCCCGCAAGTACATCGTGTATTGAAGGTTCGCAGTAGCGTCCCTAATGATTCTGTTTCCCATTGCCATTGCTGCAAAGTTATGGGAAGAGTGATACCGAACATAATAACAATTCTCGCATGATCTAGGTAAAATTATCCAACTCACACTATATTGCAATATACGAGCAAGAAACTTGTTCTTTATCTTCCTTCTTATTGTCAGAGCAGTTGAGCCATCTTCAAAGAAATTATGCTTCGAAACAGATTGAGCAGGGCATTGTAAATGCTTTGGCGACATCATATCTGTAGCTGTAAATGCCAGATGTCTTATGTTGCAAGCTTGTGAGTATTCTGTGGCGCACGCATAAACATTAGAGCTGTGAGTAACATGTATCGAGATAACATTCCATATCAAAGCTGCAGACAAGGGATGTGAAGCAGCACATCCGTCAACCGCGACCTTGCTTGCATAGGACGATTCATCACCCGAGGCAATAAGAAATTGCCAAATTCAAAGCTAATACATCGTCATTGAAGAAAGGCAATCGCACCCCCAGCCAGCCCTCAAAGAGTAGCGAGGTTGCAAGATCTTGGTCTTGACCGGCCCAGTATCTCCTTGAAGGCCGACTAATGGAGATTGAAGCCGGGCTCCAATTCTTCAGAGGTCAAGCCCCGAAGCTACGGGTTCACTCATCCAATGCTTCGATTTTTGGCGCCGAATTGCCGAGGTTGTCCTGTAGCGACTTCAATGAGTGGCGAAGACAGTCTGGTGTCGCTTGGGCCCGCTGGCGAGTTCGTACCATCAAAGGCATCAAATCAAGACAAAATATCGAGCATAAATTAGCCCTGACAAACCGAACCCTGAATATATCATTCCGCTTCTACAGCTCGATGTAGCTCACACATGACTTGCAGAGATCCTCAAACAAGTGTATCTAAGAATGCAATACCATGCTATTCAGTGCACACCAGATACACATGTATGATAATTTTCGCAAGTTATGGTGATCGTATACACAGTGATATCAAATTGGTTCTAGATCTAGATCTCGCATAGCAAAGCATATGCCGGAGGTTGCACCCTACGACATGGGTATGTCGAGGAACATTTCCTTGCGGTACAGATAGCAAACAATTTGTCAAGCGACTTTATGAAGAAGAATTGTCAAGCGTGCCAGGAAACCAGCATGTTAGCCAGCAGCAGCCAGCGAACACGGCAGGCTGTCATTGGCGATAGGACAGCCTGGGAGTGCCAGCGCCAGGCTGTTGCCTCTCAATTTGAACAAGGAGACCGTCGAGACGGTGTGCTGATCATTTCATTGAAGTAGTTGACGTTTGTACCGCAGGATACCCGAAAATTGCAAGAGCTCGTTCAAAGAGTACTTGAAATTTCATTTTTGCCGGTCAGATTTGCAAATATGCAGCAGCCTAGAAAGCCTCACTCGTTCAGGAGGCGCGACATCGACCAGCTCACGTATCATTAAATCCATGATTTCGCCGTTGAGATCAACGGGCAACAGCTTAGATCACCATGCAACCCCAATCGACAACCCCATGCCAGCTAGCCCCGGGGATGGTGGCACACCCGCACTGGAAAAACAAGACCCGAATTGGTCCAGTGCTTTATCAGACAAAAGGGCAGCTTCTAAGCGGCTTGTGACGCGGCTGAAGAAGCGGTTGAAAAGCAGCGATGTCGTTCAAAAAATTCGGCACATAGCACATACGCACTCACGCTCGCCTGCTTCAAGCCAGACTGCGTCCCACTCAGATGGCTCTGAGGATAGTGATTCCAGCAGTAAAGACGTGAGCCTGATATACATCTAAATCTCTGCAATAAATCTGAATGATGCAGAGATGTTTACCTGACATCCAGACCGTAACTTTCTGCCGGCGGCATCGTCAGCTTGGCCCTGCCGGTGCTGCATACAGGACAATACCGATATATTTCTCAAGCGCCTCCCCTCGCAGCACGATTTGGGAGCGAATGGAGAGGTTCCACCAGAATTTGTGGAAGCCGTGACAGGTGGTAGTGCAGACTTCTTTGGCCGCTCTTTGGTCGTACAGGTCCTAATGGCTCGTAATGTACCAGCTAGCGACCTGAACGGCTCCAGTGATCCCTACTGGTGCCTGCTAGCTTTTTCTGGCCCTCAAATTCCATTCTGGCTTCCAGCGTGCATTCAATCACTACAACCACAGATCGGAAAACAACAGATCCTCGTTTGAGGGTTGCAAATAAGCACTTATGTCACAGAATGGAAATGAAGGCAGTACTTGTGGAGTCAGCAATTTCAATTCTCCAATGGTCTCAACGTAGTTTCACATTAGCTCAAACACCTCATCAAGATAATTTGGGAGACAGAAACCTGCACGTAATGGTTCCATTGAAACACTGCTGCATGCAATTCATTGTTCCCTTGGCCAAGGACCTAACGCGTTCTCCGCATTCAGAATACAATACAATGGTGTGAGTGGCAAGCAACAGCACTACTTTTCATGCTAATCACAACTTCACTTGCTTGTGTCCTTGTGTCCCGAGCCTTACCTGCGAGAGCCTTACCTGCGACTCTGTTCCCGTTTCGTACTCTCTGAAACTCTGATACTGCATGCTGTTTGGCTTCTGCATATTACTGAATACATATATACTGAATGTTTAATGTCTTGCACATGATAAACGGGTTCGGGAGTGCAGTGTGGTTCGTTGCAACTCGGAGGAAAGCTCAACAGCGATCGTGTATAAATGTCTGACACCACGGTGGAACGAGACATTCGTCTTCACCGCTTCGAGCGACATAGCAGACCAGCGCAAGCACAGGATCCACATTGAGCTGAAAGATAACAATAAGCACCTCAGTGACGATACTCTCGGTCAGGTGTGCAGCAAGGAGGGAACCCCCTGAGCGAGGATTTGACGGTCAACGTCTGCATGGCATTCCGTTGCATTGCATCGCGAGATATGTTTGGATGTCATAACCGTTTGGCATCACTGGTCGATGATGTCGTCGTGTGGGCGAATAAAATTCCCCTTATGAGCAACCTTTTGAGTGCCATGAGTGCTGCACACTGAAATAATGGCGTGGCCACACCCTCATATGTAACAGCCATCTCCTTCTATAATGAGCCTCGACCCACTGCATGCCGCCAAGGTGCTTTGGATGAACTAGGGACATATGCTTGCTCTGTTGCTGTCTTGATGTGCTGCCTTTGCTTTTGCAAACGGATCACATGTCCATATTCATCATATGCAAAGCTTGCGCCGGGTTGTGAGCTTGCCATATTGGAACTGCTCTTCCTGATGCCCCACAATGCACCATCCCATCGCTGTTCCTCTTGCCTCCACATGCGCATCGCGACTTGTGCATCTGAAAGGAGACGAGAGATGTCAACACCCGTGTCGCCGAGAGAAAACACACACATCGGCCTCATACATCGAGCCATCGTGGATATGGTAGCAAAGAAGTTTGTGCTGACCACAGATTGATGTGAGGCTGGGGGACTTTGTGATCGGCCCATCCCCGAAGTGGTTCAATGTCAGACCCCCAGCCCACTGCGACGAGGAGCATAAGCCAGAGGGCAGCTACGGCCAGCTGTGCTTGTCGATGTGGCTGGGACCTCGAGCTGTACGTCAGTCGGGCGGTGCGTCAAATCAGGGCAAAAAAAGGCATCGCTGTGTGCGGATGCTGTTGCCCACTCAGATCCACATTGGCCTGACCCTGAAGCTTCAAAAGTGCTATTTTAACTGCAAAGAAACTGCCTGTACCCGCTATGTACCATGTGTCGCATGCCTTGTGCAGTGATATTGTCGCATGAGACGAGATGCTGCACAAGTCAGCTTCTTCCTGGCTTACTGAGAAGCAAGAAGTGAGGCCGATGTCACGATATCGGTTCCTGCAAACAGACTTATCGTGTCCTCAGGCTAGAGGCTCATCAAACTCTCTGCGATTGTGCTCGTACTGTGTCGGTACAGCTCCCGCTGCTTATCGTTGCGTGCTTGTCACGGACAAAGTACAAAGCGAGGGATGCTCATCAACGCTCTTCCGGAAACCTGGAATCTCTGCATTCCGAGAAGTATGAGGCCAGGTCTCATCATGCATTTGCTGCAGCCCGTGGGTAGATAGACCACCGTGGTCTCGGATGTGCAACTGCTACTCTGCCGCTCTGCCAGGAGCCCTCAGTGGCTGGCCGTCACAGATGCCTCTGTGCTGTGGGTCGCACACAGGCCGCCCTGGAGCAGGTGGCTCTGAGCCAGCACCAGTGGTTTCGTCCCTCACCGCCCCGGTCGGCAGCTGCAGGATGCTGCCGGCGATTGTGCACAGCGGGCCGCACTGCATGTTCGAGGAACCCACGCACGTGTACCTCAAAGTGGGATTACGTAAGGTGAGCCACGTCAGCAAGGCATGTAGCAGACGAGGAGCAGTGGAACAGCCATACAGCTCAGTGGTGCTTCAGGATGTAGCCTTCAGTTTTAAATAAAAGGGAGATGATTCAAACCTTTAGGACATTGCGCCCGTGCGAAGTCAAAGTAGTCATGGTAGCACAGTCTCCGTGTTCGGGTGAGTGTCCAAGCCACTGGATTGCATCATGCTTGCGGACTAGTGTTTATGCCTGGAGAGCATTGCGTGACGACTCCTGCAACACTTAGGAAGATAGTTTTGGAATTGTCGTCGTCTCCGAAATAAAGCCTCGGTATAGGGTGTACGACGTGGGAGTGCCGAACTGCCTCCGTCGGCTGTTGCAGCAGACAGAGGCAGCTGGGCCATTGTCTCATCTCGTTCGGAAAGATTTCGCTCAATTGTTAGTTAGCCACTCAGACGAAGGAGTAAACTGTCTTTCTATCTGTCAGTGCGATTGCCTGCCACGCCTTATTGGCTTGCAGCCGCTGGTCGTTTGTCCGCGGCCATTGTGTGACACACGGGATTCAACATGTGGCACTGCAGAATGAGCAACGACAGCAGCGATGCTGTGAGGCCACGGGCATCGTCGTATTAGTCGTTTGTTCGTTCGCTGAAGCCTTTGGCCAACGAAATAGGCCACTCATGTGCTCAATGATCCCCGCCGTCCGTACACCCTGTCCCGGGGGGCCCAGTTTGGCATCTCTGGGATCGGAAACAGATCACTGCACCCTTGGCTGTACTCCTGGCACTGCCATGCAGCAAACACCTCACAGCAACCTGCCCTGAATGTGTGGGTTGTTGTGCTGTCCACCTCATCATTGGCGAGACAGCTGACGCAACCTGCTGTGCCTCGCCGCGCAGCTGGTGGTTCAAAACGCGGAGCTGCTCAGGGACGTCCAACAGCACGAAGCAGACGATGCCCGCAAAGATGGAGACCGCGACGCCGGCTTGGAGCAGCGGATGGCAGCAAACCCCAGCACTGAGCAGCTACGGCCGGACAGCCGTGAAGATGCCATCGACAGAATGGTAGTGCTCAATTCCCGCTTTTGTGTATGTGT
>JAULKR010110312.1:0-10283 GCA_032356305.1 Prasiola linearis | reverse complement strand
CAAAGCCATCATGGCCGTTAAGCAAATCGCTTACGCCAAGGGCTGCGGTTTGAACCTCTGCCCATTTACCCCGAACAGTGCGGCGGGCGTTGCCTTCAAAGCTGTCAGCAGCCGCGGGCTTAGCGTCAATCCGTGCAATGCAGCTTTCAGCGTAGGCAGCGAATGTCTCGGCTTGCTCTGCGCTATATGCGGCGGCGGGTTTTGTGTGATGCATTTTCCATCCTCTCAACAGCGAATTGCTGTGTTGTTGAGGATGGGTTTAGTGGGTATAAAACTACGCGTCAAGCATTTAATGTAGAAAACTACTTGGCGCTTGTCGCTTGTGGTGCGGGCCGCTATTCGCTCCGCATGAAATTCCCTGCATCGAAAATGGGGCGCGCGGCGCTTGCTTCGGCTGTTCTGTTCGCCAGCTTCGGCTTAGGCGGCGTGGGGGGTGTGGCGATGGGATATTATCGCTGGAACAGTTATGTTCCGCCACCTTACTCGGTGTCGCGTTCGTTCTTTGTGATAAGTCATGCGCAGCAGTTTGGCGACGCTGACACGCTCATTATTGGAGACAGCCTGGTAGAGCAAACCGACTTCACCGGAGCGTGTGGTCGGACATTCGCGGCGGGTATTGGTGGCTCTCGAATAGAGGAGCCACTTAAGCGAATACCGGAGCTGCTATCTGCCACTTCGCCCGAGACGATAGTGGTTTCGCTCGGCTCCAATTTTTTCGCCGCCGGGAACGAGTTGAGTGACCTGCGGCAGCAATACGAACCCTTGCTGGACACGCTCGGTCAGCGTCGAATCATTTTAGTGGGGATTAGCAATTCTGTCGAGGGTAACGCGCATATAGAACAGGTTGCGAAGGCGCGAGGCCACGCCTTTGTCACTATGCCAACTGATGAAAAGATCGCGGATGGTCTGCACTATACGCCAGCAGGAGCAAGAGAGTTGAAGCGGCGTGTGTCGGAAGCCTGTATCTAGCCCTCCGTTCCGGTCCTAGCCAGCCCTTCTAACATACGCAGGGCGGTAGCGCGCTCGCCTTCCTCTATCCGCTCCCATAAGGCGTTAATGCCAGAAGCGGAGTCCGGTTCACCCTCACCATAAGCAAGCCAGCGCTCATCCACATCAAGAGCCTTCGCCAGCTTACCAACCGTTTTGAGGGTCAGGCTGTCGGTCGATCCGTTTAGGAATTTGTTGAGCGCGCTATCTGATAGTCCCGCAGCGAGAGAAACATTGCGCACCGTAAGGTCCGGCTTTTCGTCAATTACTGACCGTATTCTGTCGCGTATATCCACCGCCGTATTTTGACACGCTTCGGGTATCATCGCCCAGTGTAGAATAGTTGTTGACGTGGTAGGTAGTTTACTACATATTGCGTTCATGACAGAAACTCAGCAGCTCATCGCACGCATCAAAAGCGTGGCGAAGTTATCAGACCGCGCCCCGGCAACCGTTTCGGGGTGGGTCCTTGGCTCTGGCAAAGTTTTGGAAGGGCTGGAGTCCGGCCGAACCATAACTCTCGCAAAGTATGAGAGGGCGATGGCAGCGCTTGACCGTTTGGAGCGCGCAGCATGAGCGACCACCTCAACATCACAGCCCTGCTTACAGGCATGAACGGCGTGGGGCTTATCGCTCTCATTATCGCCACTGGTTTTGTTCTTTACGGCATTGGATGCGTTGGCGTTAAAGTCATTAGCACCTGCTGGCCTGAGCGGGGGTGCTGAGGGATGGCTGGCAATATCACCCTTCTCTCGCTCGCTGGCGCGGCCGTATGGCTTGCCGCTTCGGAATTGACTGACGAACAGCGGGAGGAGCGAGACAAAGACCGCGAGGAACGCCGCCTTGAAGGCGAGAGGCGGGCTGTCGAAAAGCGCGAACTTATCCGTCCCTCTGTTGAGCCTGTCCGTGAAAATTATGCGAGCCGCCAAGCATTTCGCAGCGCGCATCGTCAATTCATGAAAGGGCCGCTTTAGATGCCGCATCTTTTCATCAACGGCAAGCGCGTTTGGTTTCAGGCCTCCCGCATGGTGCGTCCTGCCAATGGGAGAGGGTGAGTGAACGCGCCCCACATTCCCCACACCGACCGCGACGGCTTCAACATTGCCGAGCTGTATTGGCCCCGTGATTTCGCTGGCAAGGGCGGCAACATCACAATCACGCACAGCTTCGGCCATCTCGACACGATGCCGAATTGCGAGGTCACTGGCCTGAAAACGGCCTTTTGCTCGCACTGCAAAAATGGGGAGGTCACTAGCGCCTCCCCTTCGGTTTCGATTTCCTCTCATAACCAGCCTTATGGCCGGAAAGGTAAACGCTAACATGGCTCACGATTGCGGAATCACGCAACAGCTTCTGCGCCGCCAGCAAGCGATGTTCCTGGAGGCCTCCAACATGGGCTTCACGCAGAAAATCATTCACTCAAAAGCCGACATTGGCCGAACTACCGTAGGTGAATATGCGCGCGGTGAAACGGCTATGTCGATGGTGGCCACCCTAAAGCTAAAGGCGGCGTTTGGCGAGGATTACGGGGCACTTATCTCCATCCTGCATGACGACAATTTGCAGCTTGTGGATGCGCCGGGCGAGATGGACCATGATGCGGTTGTCCAAGCGGCTTATGAATATCTGTCAGCAAAGTCCGCGGCGCATCGCCCTGACAGTGAATGCGGTGAGGCCATCGGACCTAACGAAGACACGAACCTACGCTGCATTGGTGGCAATTTGGCTGCGAAAGCGGGCGGGAAGTGAGTAAACTCCGCACCCTCGACCTTTTCGCAGGCTATACCATTCGTGAGGATGGCGAGGTCCGGTCTCGCTTTGGCCGCATCGTTAAGCATCAAGTTTCGCGCAATGGCTACGTCCGCGTTGAGTTATGGGAACTTGGCAAAGGCAAAAAGCACCTACTGCACCGACTTCTTGCAAGCAAGTTCATCACCAACCCAGATAACAAGCCGCAAGTAAATCATATCGATGGCGACAAGACGAATAACGCACTCTTGAATCTTGAGTGGGTGACGCAAAGCGAAAATCAGAAACACGCCTATGCGACAGGATTGCAGGTCGGTTACTGCAAGCCTCAACCGCTTTCGGAAAGCCATAAAAAGGCACTTTGCGGCAGTCGCTGGAAAGGCGAGCGGCGCATCTATCACGCTGAAGGGAGGCAATTTGATTGCCCCGCAAAAGCAGCGGAATTTCACGGTTACAATCGCCAGACATTTTACAACCGCGCCAATTCTACCAACTTCCCCGATTGGCGCATCCAAGTCCGAAAGGAGGTGGAGTGCGTATGACTAAGAAGTTGCAAGTGCTCGATCTGTTTCGCTGGAATAGGTGGATTTTCTCTAGGTTTGGAAAGGGCTGTCATGCGTGATGCCTTTATATCCGGTTTTGAAACCGTTGCCTTCTGCGAAATTGAGCCTTTCCCCCGCAAGGTATTAGCAAAACACTGGCCGGAAGTCCCGCAATATGACGATGTCCGCACCCTTACCGCAGAACGGCTTACTGCCGATGGAATTGCCGTCGATGTCATTACGGGAGGATTCCCGTGCCAAGACATTAGCTTCGCCGGAAAAGGCGCAGGACTTGCAGGCGAACGCAGCGGACTGTTCTACGAAGTCGCCCGTATTATTGGCGAACTGGAACCAAGATTCGTTATCTTGGAGAACGTCGGCGCGCTGCTTTCTAGAGGGCTGGATGCCGTTCTCGGAACCTTGGCCTCGATCGGGTATGACTGTACTTGGCGCTGCGTACCAGCTTCCAGAACTGGTGCACCCCACAAACGGGATCGAATTTGGCTTATTGCCTACCCCGATGGCGGGAGACAACCGTTCTCGTGGGGACGTTTCGATGCCTTCGATAAAAAGGCGGATGCGTATCGGGAAGCAAATCATGTTGTCTATGCTTTTCAAAGGAGCGCCTTGCCCTTTGTGTGTCGAGGGCATGATGGGATTCCCAAAAAACTGGACGGATGTATAAATGAGAAAAGCAAAGCCGGACCCCAAGAGAAATTGCAACCAGTGCAGGGCCCCGATCAAGCGCAAGAGGTTCTCAACGGGCCGCTTGGAGGATTACGGGAAACTGAAGCGCCGCAAGTTTTGCAACAAAGAGTGTCAGAGGTTGGCGCAGATAAATCCCAAGAGCACAAATCGGCAGACAATGTATGCCAGGGCCCAAAAGCATCGAAAGATGGTTTGCGAGAATTGCGCGGCTCAAATAAATCTACACGTTCACCACAAAGATCACGACATAACAAACAATTTACCGGCGAATCTAATGACGCTTTGCGCGACTTGCCACAATCGCCACCATGCGGGGTTGATAGACTTAAAGCCCTCGGAAACGCCGTAGTTCCCCAAATACCCGAACTGATCGGCAACGCTATTCTCGCCTCCCTCTCACAAGAAAGGGCAGCAGCATGAAGCTCCCCTCCATATTCACCCGCCGCACCGAAAAGCCTATTACGGTAGCTCAAGCAGCCTCTGTTATGGCTAAGGCAGCCAAGGACAAAGACCGCGCTCCTATCCGCGCCCAAACGAACCTCATGCGTGAGGCTATGGGGCTGGAGGGGCGGCTGTGAAGCGTCCTCTCTCGCCAACGCAGGCTTTAGTCCTTGGGGCGCTCACTGATGCTGCCCGGGCTAAGGCATACTGTCCGACAAATAGGGAACTGACCGAGCGCTTCGATTGCGAATACCCTGGCAAGGTCATTCAATCGCTGGAGCGCAGGAAGCTAATCAAGGTTAAGCGCTATGCGCGTTCACGGCAGGTCGCAATTTGTGGACAGCGGATGAAAACTGCCGAGCCGCAGATTAAGACCCCTCACTGGCGGGGGCTGTCATGACAGACAAGCAACTAGAACAGCGGGTCCACTACTTTCCCAAAGCATACGCCAATGCGCGCAAGAAGCTACAGGAATTGCAGACTGAGGCTCAGATTATGCGCGCACCTGAAGCTGACATTCTGGCGGCGGTAAATGCTGTTTGGGATAATGAGGTTAGCGGCAATGGCTAAGCGCGGAAACAAATACGGCGCTAGGCCTACGACCTGCATCCACGGGCATAAGCACGCCAGCAAGCGCGAGGCAGCACGGTGCGTAGAGCTTCATATCGCACAGAACAATGGCGAGATTGCCGACCTAGAGGTTGAGCCGACCTATCAGTTTTTCATCAATGATCGCCCTGTCAAAATGGGCAATGGCCAAGTCGCCAAATACCGCCCCGACTTCATTTACACCGAAAATGGGCAGGAAATTGCGGAGGATGTGAAGGGCTTTATCGTGCGGGACTTTCCGCTTCGCGCGGCCCTGTTTCGCGCCCTGTTCCCCACAATTGAATTGCGGGTGGTGACGTGAAGCCGATACAGCGCCTCTATTTCATATCAGACAATCGCCGCACCAGCGTTAAGATTGGGGTTGCTGCTGACCCCGAAATACGAATGCGTGATTTGCAGGCGGGCAATCATACGCTCCTGCGTTTGGAGCTAGTCCTGTGTTTTGACATGGCTGGCGATGCTGGCCGTTATGAGGACGCTCTACACCAATACTTTGCTGAATTTTGGAAGCACCGCGAATGGTTTAGGTATGCGCCCCCCGTCAAAACTCTTGTGCAGCTTTGGAACGATGGGGAGTTCCCTGACATACCAATGCCAACCCGAACCTGCGCACAACATAAGCACGAATTAGGGTTTGGCCTTCGTAAAGATGAAGTGATGGCCTTGTTACGTGACAAGGCAAAGGCGCGATGAGCGGCTTCATCGCCATGCAGCGGGAGGCGTTGGACCACCCCCTTTTCAGGAAGCAACCTGAGCGCTTTTATGCGTGGTTTTGGATGGTTGCCAAGGCCTGCTGGAAGCCTACTCGCTTTGACATCAGCGGCAAGACCATCACGCTTGAACGCGGCCAATTTTGCACCTCCAGAAAACAAATGGCGACCGCTTTAAATATGTCTCCAAGCGCTGTGGAGCGGTTTCTGACCCGTCTCGAAACCGAACAGATGATCGGACGGGACACCGAACAGGGCCGGAGCATCATAACTATCTGTAATTACGACAAATATCAGGACCCTAATTCAGAGACCGGACAGGCAACCGGACAGCAAACCGGACATCCATCGGACAGCCACCGGACAACAAAAGAACAAGGGAACAAGGGAACAAGAGATATAGAACCTAACGGTTCTAATCTCAGCGCGCGCACGAATGACGATTTACCGGATTGGCTTCCCGTGTCTGAATGGCAAGCATTCCTGAAAATGCGCAAGGCCGCTCGCAAGTCGCCAACAATCGAGGCGCGAGCCTTGCTGATAGGCAAATTAGGGAAGTTGCGGGCAAAGGGTCACGATCCGGGCGAAGTCCTGAACAATTCCACCGAGAATAACTGGATCGGCCTGTTTGAGCCGAAGCCACGGACTAGCCAACGAAAGCCATATCATGACCGCCAACCTGCCAACTGCGACGAAATCCAAAACCCCATGGCTCGCGTCGTCGCTCAACGCCAAGCTGACCGACTTGCTGCTGAGCGGTGATAATCCGGTGGTGGGGCCGGTGACGGCTAAGGCACTGGCGAGCTTTGCGGCTGAACCGGAGCCTGTCCTGCCGGAACGGTCGGAGATTGAGGTGATGGTCGGGAAGCTGGCCACATCACTCGCCGACAAACGGGTTTCCGATGCTGAGGCGTTGGAGCGGCTTGAGAATTACCTGCTGGTGCTTCGCGATGTGCCGATAGCTGACCTTCGCGCCTCCTACGCTGAGCTGCTGCGCACCTGCACATTCATGCCAAAACCGGCTGAGGTCCGCACGGCTGCGCTTCGAAAGGGTGCGCTTCGCCGCCACAGCAAAAGTCGCGCTGCCTGGCTGGTGAAGCTGCATGAACGCGAGTGGAAGCCGCCCGTGCCGATGGCCGACCCTGCCGATGTGAAAGCGCTGCTGAGCGATGCGGCATGATGTGCCTGCACCCGGTTATCGCCTCGTCAGCGGCAAACAGGGGCCGCGCGGCGGTGAGGGCTATTGGGTCCAGCTCCGCAATGGCTGGTGCGATCTACACGCCGCTTGGCCAGCAAAGGGGCCGGTATGGAAACATGATGGAAGCGACTTCGATATTGTCGCGGTTCGCAAAGCATGAGGGACTTAACATGAAATACGCAAAAGGATGGTGGGCGAACAGCGGACGGAAGGTGAAGGGGTGATGGACATGGACGCTATTCGTGCCGTTGCTGATCGGGTGGAGATTATTGGCCGCGCAACGCTTATTCAGGCGGATTGCCGCGAGGTGTTGCCGCTGATTGGTGAAATTGAATCGCTGGTAAGTGACCCTCCATTTGGCATGAAGTTCCAAAGCAACCATCGCAAGGAGCAGCATCTTGCGATAGCGAATGACGACACCGAAGAGTTGCTGGTGTGGGCTTGTCAGCTTCCCGCGAGGCACAGCCGCTATGTGTTCTGCAGATGGGATAATCTCTTTACGGTTCCGCGCCCTCGTAGCGTGGTAACATGGGTCAAGAACAATCATTCGATGGGCGACCTGAAACATGAGCATGGGAGGCAGACCGAGCTTTGCCTGTTTTATGCTGGTCTGCAGCACGATTTTCCAAATGGAAGGCCGAACGATGTAATCCGCGCGCCTCGCACTGGAAACAATTTCCACCCAACCGAAAAGCCGGTGCAATTGATGCGCGCGGTTTGCGAGTGGACGCGGGGGACAATCCTAGACCCTTTCATGGGCAGCGGAACAACCGGCGTTGCAGCCGTTCAAATGGGCCGTGACTTCATCGGCATTGAACGCGAGCCGCGCTACTTCGACATAGCCTGTAAGCGTATCGAGGATGCTCAGCGCCAAGGCGATATGTTCATCGAAGGGGCAGCGGCATGAGCGCGATAGCGATGGAAGCCCGAAGGGCGGAAACCGGCACGGGTTCCGTTCACGACAGCGTGGGCCGGAACGGCATCGCCCAACCTGATATTTCAAAGGAAACACCCAATGGCTAAGGGCAGGAAGCGTAAGCCGAACAAGGCGCGCGCATCATTCGAAACTATGGCTCCACCCTCCGCACAAACTGCGAACGGTAACTTCGAGGTGGATTTCGTCACCCATGCCGAGACGAACACCAAGGCGCGCGCTTACAGGCGGGAAAGCACGATGCTCGATAAATGGATTGCCGAAGGTGGCCCAGGTTTCGAGGTTGGCGCACAAAGGGCTATAGCGGACTGCGTGACCTTTTGGAGCCGAATGGGCACACCGCGCCTCACAGCGTCCTATGGTGAGCACGTAGCAGCATCCACGGGCGATGATGGCTATGGGGCGGATGATGCAGCAAGCGAGATAGCGTTTCGTAAGGGAATGGTCCCGGCGCAGTATTGGGGAGTGTTTGAGATGGTGGTGCGTCACAACGAACCTGCCGGGGTGGCTGGGGCGGCTTATGCGAAGAACGCGGCACAGCAAATCGCAACCAGCAAGACTATCGTAGGATTCGTGGCGAGCGTTATAGCAATGCGATTAGGGTATTGACGTTTAAAACGAACTATGCCAATGGTGACGCAATTGAAGTCGCGTCCGAAAGGGTTGCGGCTTTTCGTGTTTCTATAGGCTACGGCCTGCCCCACCACCATCCGATGCAACCAACTGTAAGCCTATGATGGCCAAAGCAATCGGCGCTGTGTGCGTGGGCGAAATTCCATCCTTTACGAAAGGCAGGAGCGCATGGACGATTCCAGCAAAGTAGTGAAGTCTGCTGCTAAACGCCCACCAAACGCCGGTAAGGGCCGCAAGAAGGGTGTCCCGAACAAGACCACGGCATTGCTCAAGGACGCAATTCTAAAGGCTGCCGAGCAAGCTGGCGGCGAAGCTGGTATGATTGGCTATCTCGCCACACAGGCTCAGGAGAACCCGCAATCGTTCCTGCCGTTGCTGGGTAAGGTTTTGCCGATGCAGGTAACTGGCGATGATGGTGGCGCTCTTACAGTTCAGATAATCAAGCCTGAGTGATGCAAATCCAGCTGCCGAACAAATGGCAGCCTAGGGAGTATCAGCAGCCGCTTTGGAAGTTCATGCACGGCGGCGGCAAGCGAGCCTCGGTTATCTGGCCGCGTCGGCATGGCAAGGATGATGTAGCGCTGCATTACACGGCCTGCGCAGCTCATGAGCGGACTGGCGTTTACTGGCATTTGCTTCCGCAGCAAAATCAGGCGCGCAAGGCGATTTGGGATGCGATTAACCCGCACACCGGGTTGCGACGGATTGATGATGCTTTTCCGCGTGAGTTGAGGGAGACGACACGCGAACAGGATATGATGATCCGCCTGAAATGCGGTTCGACATGGCAGGTTATCGGGTCTGATAATTACGATGCTCTGGTGGGAACGCCGCCGGTTGGGGTTATCTTCTCCGAATGGGCGTTGAGCAATCCGCAGGCATGGTCGCTCATCCGGCCTATTTTGGCTGAGAATAATGGCTGGGCGATGTTCATTACAACGCCGCGTGGACGCAATCATGCCCATCGAACGCATATGGTGGCGGAAGGGTCGCAGGATTGGTTCAGTGAGCGCCTGACTGCTGCCACAACTGGTGTATTCTCACCTGAGACGCTGGCCAATGAAAAGGCAGAGTTGATTGCCGAGCGCGGCGATGAGGATGGCGAGGCGATATTCCAGCAGGAGTATATGACGAGCTTCAGCGCGGGCCTGCCAGGTGCTTACTACGCGAAGCTGATTGATAAGGCAGAGGCAGAGGAACGGGTTGGGTTTGTTCCCTACAATCCATCCAAAGAAGTCCACACTGCTTGGGATTTGGGACGTAATGATGCGACCGCCATCTGGTTTGTGCAGCGCAATGGCTCTGGCTGGGATGTGATTGACTACTACGCGAACACCAGCGTCGGCATCGATCATTACGTCAAGGAATTAAAGGATCGCGGCTACAATTACGGTGAGCATTTGCTGCCGCACGATGCTGAAGACGAACAGCTGATAAGCCAGACTGGCTCGATAGCTAATACGGTTACGAGCATGGGGTTGCGGAAGGTTCGTGTGGTTCCCCGCACGAAGTCAGTAGCGAATGATATTAACGAGGTGCGCCAACTTATTCCGCTCTGCCGCTTTGACGCAGTAAAGTGCGAAAAGGGCTTGGATGCGCTGCGCTCCTATCGCCGTATATGGGACGAAAAGCTGAAGGCTTACCGCGACACGCCTTTGCATGACTGGGCCAGTGACCCGGCAGATGCTTTCCGCACTTTTGCGATTGGCAAGCCTGCAGAAACCGTCGCGGCCCGTAAGATCGATTACAGCAGCGTTAGAAGGGGTGTGGCA
>JAULKR010110090.1:0-10287 GCA_032356305.1 Prasiola linearis | reverse complement strand
CCTCGAATTCCGCCGGGTAGCCGAGGTGGCGATCATCCTGACGGCCCTGCCCGTGGCCCTGTCCGGGGGCGTCTGGTACGTCTGGTATCTGGGCTTCGACATGTCCGTCGCCGTGCTGGTGGGGTTCATCGCCCTGGCCGGCGTGGCGGTCGAGACGGCCATCGTGATGCTGCTCTACCTCAACCTCGCATGGGAGCGCCGCCGCACGGAGGCGGCGAACCGCGACTTGACCCCCGAAGACGTCGAGGAAGTCGTCTTCGAGGGCGCGCTCATGCGCCTGCGTCCCAAGGTGATGACGGTGGCCACCATCTTCGCGGGGCTGATCCCCATCATGACCGGCACGGGCACCGGGTCCGAGATCATGCAGCGGATCGCCGCCCCGATGCTGGGCGGCATGGCGACGGCCACGCTCCTCACCCTCTTCGTCATTCCCGCCGTCTTCACGTTGTGGAAACGGCTGGCGATCCGGCGCGGCACCTCCGCCGCGACCGGGCGGTACGACCCGCACCCCACCCCCGCAGAATGAACGCATCCGACAGGAGATATACCATGCGTCTTATCGCTTTCACCCTCGCCGCCGCCGCCCTCGCGACCACCGCCGTCTTCGCCATGGGCGACGGCCATGATCATACCAAGAAGGCAGAGGGGATGGATCACGGCACTATGACCTCCGGCACCATGAACCACGGCAAGGCGGACCATTCCGCCATGGAGGGAATCCACACCACCGCCACGATCAACAGCATCGACGGCGACACGTGGAACGTGAGCCACCCCGCCATCCCCGCCCTGAAATGGCCCCCCATGACCATGGACATGATGCTGGTCGACGGGGCCGAGACGGGCGACGTGAAGGCCGGGGATGCCGTCATGCTCATGCTCGAAAAGGGCGATGACGGCATGGTCGGCATCAGGGCCGCGATGCCCGCCGAGTGACCGCCACGGGCGCGGGCGGCTCCGTCCGCGCCCTGTTTCCAAGGAGAGAGACATGCCGAAACCCGCCCTCGTCGCCGCCTTCCTCGTCGCATCCGCCTCCCTCGCCCTCGCGCAAGGGTTCGAGCGGACCTACGACCCCCTCGCGGCCCTCGGCCTGAAACAGGCCTCCCCCGCCGACCCGGACGACGCCGATCAGGTGCGGCGCGGGGCGGCCCTGTATGCGGAGAACTGCGCCGCCTGCCACGGTGCCGCGCTGGAAGGGGCCGAGGACTGGCGCGAGCGGGAGGAGGACGGCGCGTATCGCCCCCCGCCCCATGACGACAGCGGCCATACCTGGCACCATTCGGACAAGGTGCTGTTCGATTACGTCGATCTGGGCGGGGCCGTGTTGTTCGCGGACTACCCCGACATCATCTCGAACATGCCCGGCTTCGGCGACGACCTGACCGATGCCGACATCTGGGCCGTGCTCGCCTTCATCAAGGGAAGCTGGACCGACGAGCACCGCGACGCGCAGGCCATGGCCTCGCAATACGACCCCCTGCCGGAAGGAGACCGACCCGATGCCACGCGATGACGCGACCCCCGCCAAGACCGCCATCCTCTACCGCATGGTGATGCCGGACCACCTCTGCCCCTCCGGCCTGAAAGCCAGGGACCGGCTGGAGCGCGAAGGCTTCGCGGTGGAGGATCGCCCCCTCACCACCCGCGCCGAGACGGATGCCTTCAAGGCCGAGCACGACGTGAAGACGACCCCGCAGATCTGGATCGACGGCACGCGGATCGGCGGCTACGACGCCCTGCGCACGCATCTGGGCGACGACGCGGGGGGCAAGGACACCACCACCTATCGCCCCGTCATCGCCCTCTTCACCATGGCCGCGGCGATGGCGATGGCGGCGAGCTGGGCGGCATTCGGCGATGTGCTGACGGTGCGCGCGGCGGAATGGTTCGTGGCGTTCTCCATGTGCCTGCTCGCGCTCCAGAAGCTTCAGGACGTCGAGAGCTTCTCGACCATGTTCCTGAACTACGACCTGCTCGCCCGCCGCTGGGTGCGCTACGGCTATGTGTATCCCTGGGCCGAGGGCGGCGCGGGGGTGCTGATGATCGCGGGCGCGCTGACGTGGCTGGCCGCCCCCGTCGCGCTGGTGATCGGCGGCATCGGCGCGGTGTCGGTGTTCAAGGCGGTGTATATCGACAAGCGGGAGCTGAAATGCGCCTGCGTGGGCGGCGGGACGAACGTGCCGCTCGGCTTCGTGTCGCTGACCGAGAACGTGATGATGGTGGCGATGGCCGTGTGGATGCTGCTCAAATGAGGGGCGCGGCACATGCGGCCTGCGCCCTCCTGCTGCTCGCCCCCGCACTGGCCCTCGCCCATGGCAAGGCGACCGGCATCGTCGAGGAACGCATGGATCTGATGGTCGAGATCGGCGGCGCGATGAAGATCCTGCGCCGCGAACTCCTCTTCGCCGATACGCCGGCCGCCGCGCGGGTCGGGCAGGCGGCGCGGGCGGTCGAGGAACGGGCGGGCACCGCGATGACGCGCCTGTTCCCCGACGGATCGACGATGCATTCCGAGGCGCTGCCGAGCGTCTGGACCGACCCGGCCCGGTTCGAGGCCCTCGCCGAAGACCTGCGCGTCCATGCCGCCGCCCTGGCCGATGCGGCCGAGAAGGGGGCGGGGGAGGCCGCCCTGCGCAGGCGCTTCGATGCCGTGAACGGGACCTGCAAGGCCTGCCACGATGATTTCCGGCTCGGAAAGGAATAGTGTACCGCGGATGGAAATCCGATGACCCCGACCCGCAGTGACCTGCTCGCCGCCGCTTCGCCACCGGACGCACGGCCTCGCGCCGAAGTCCCTCCACGTCACGAGCCGGTCCTGTTCCGCAGGCCCCGTCCGGCGCGGTTCAGGACGCCGGTTGGGCGGCGAGGCAGAGGAGCAGGACGATCACCGTGTGATAGAAGCGCAGGAATTCCGCATCCCGGCTTTCGGGCGATCCCGCGACATGCGGGCGCAGGACCCGCGGTATCGGCAGGTCGCACGCCGCGTTTTCGGATCGGATGGAAGGCAGGTCGTCGAATTGCGCGATACAGGCCCCCGCCTCGTCGAAGGCCCCGATGCATTGCAGGGCGATGACGAACTCGAAGGCCAGGTCGTATCGCGCCAGTTCGTAGGCGTGCACGAACTGGCGCACCAGAAACCCGGGCAGGCCCGCGCGCGCGTCGTCGTCGAGGCAGTCGGGCATCCGCCCCCAGTTCGACAGGAAGAAGAGATCGTGGCAGATGACGTACCCCGAATGGGAGGTGATCTCCGAAAGCTCGGGATGCGCGTGGACCAGCAACCGGCACACGGCATCCTCCGGCGGTTGCAACGGCGCGAGGCCGTGATGCGCGAGGATCGACGCGATCATGACGTGCTCCATCGGCAACCGCTCGCAATGGCGCAGTTCCGCGCTGTCGGACGACAGGGCATGGAGCGCGGCGACGGCCGCCGCATCCCCCGACTCCTGCGCGATGAGCAGGCAGACGAGCAGCAGACCCGGCATCCGCTCCACGGACCGGCACAGGGTATCGCCATCCGGCGACAGCGCCCGCACCTCCGTGGCGATCAGGGCCGCGCGCGTATCGTCCGGTGCTTCCCGTCGCAGGAAGCGGCTCAGGATGGAAACCTCCGAGAACCGCTTCAGCGTGGCAGCCGCCATGACATCGTCCGGCCCGTCCGACCGGATTTCGGCGGTCGCGAAATACGCCATGTTGTCCAGCAACCATGCTTCGCAGTCGTCGCGCAGGCGTGCGGCGGTGTCGGGGATCGGGCCTTGCGCCTCGCGGGGCGGTACCGTCATGCGGGCACGGGGCAATGCGGGTCCGCGATCGCGTAGGTCCGGGCGAGCCACTCCGCATCCGCCCGTTCCAGCCGCACCGGCGGCGGAGGGTTCGCGACCGCGTCGCCGGGGCCTGCGAGATAGGCGATCATCCCCCGCGTCGCCGACCCCGCGCGCAGGGGCAGGGCGGCCAGTTCCCGCGCCTTTTCGCCCGGAACCGCGCTCATGTAATAGGACAGCGCCAGGAGCGACAGGATGTCGAGGGCGAAGAAATAGGGGCTGACCCCCTCGCCCAGTTCCTCCAGCACGGTATCGGCCCGGCTCAGGGCCTGAAGCAGGGGGGCGATGGCCCGCTCCGGTTCGTCGGGATGGCGTTCGCGCAGGATCTCGAACTTGTGGACCAGAAGCTGAACGTGGTGGATTTCGGGATAGAGCAGACCGCCGGGCACCGCCGACAGCCGGGCATTGGCGGCGATGGCGGCATCAAGGGCCTCCATCGCCGCATCGAAGGCGCCGAGCTTCCAGTGGAAATAGGCGATGTGGGAAAGACAGAAGGCCCGGATCGCGTCGTCTCCGGTCGTCTTCAGCAGCGCGAGATTCGCCGCGCACAACCGGTGCATCGCTTCCGGCCCCGGCGCCCTGGGGGTCTTGGGCGATGCCTCGCGGAACAGGCGCTGAAGCAGGTCCAGATCCCCCTCCCGCCCGAGACAGATGAACTCGTTCGCCAGCAGGGCATTGAACGCCGCCACGGCTTCCCCGAGCCGATAGGTCTTCCGGGCGACCCTCATGCGGTCATCACCATGGCGGTGTCCTGCTCCCTCATGGAACCGAGGGCCATGAGGCGCATCAGGTCGATGAACTTGCCCAGGACGTAGAACCGGGCATTGCGGACGGTCGGCTCGCCGACGGTGATGGCCCCGTCGATGTTGGCGAACTCGAAATACCCGATGTCGTTGCACCCGAACCCCATGCATTCCCCCTCGCGCAGGAACCCGATCATCTTGGCGGGCATGAATTCGTAGAAGATGATGGACAGCATGTCGTAATTCGTGAACTCGGCGATGCCGAGGGTCGCGTTGCGCTCCTCGTGCAATCGCGCCTCTATCGCCTCCGCCTCGCCCCTGGTGAAGAGAGCCTCGTCGATGTACTCGTCGATATGCCGACGCGAGGAATAGCGCAGCAGGCCGCTGTCGAGCATGGAGCGCCGCGTCACCTCGAACCGCTGGCAGGTGATGATCCTCATGGCACGGTCTCTCCCGACTTGAGATTGACGATATCGAAGGCCTGCATGACGCTTTCGGGCGTGTGGCGTGCGCCGCCCTGCATCTTCAGCACCGTGGCCTCCTCCGGGTCCCAGTCGCGCGCCGTCACGAAGCCCTGCGTCTCGGCCATCTCGAAGATGTACTCGGCGACGCTGAACTTCCATTTCGGGCAGGGCAGCGAGCCGGATTCGCCGCTCGTGCTCTCGGGATAGACGAACTTGTAGGAGCAGAAACCCGCGCACATCGGCGAGATCTTGCATTCCCCGCATACGGGATTGTCGAAGGGGTCCCACGCCTTCCACCGCTTGTTGGCCGGGTTGTCCTTGACGGCGGCCATGTCGAAGATGGTGCCGACCTGCTTGTTCTCGTCGTGCAGGGTTTCCCAGCAGCGGTGGATTTCCCCTTCGGGACCGATGACGAGGCCGGTATCCACCGCCGCCACGCACAACCCCTCGAACCGGCCGGGGGTCGCCGGGGCATTGAAGCCGTAGGCGAGCGCCTTGCGCTCGAACGACCGTTGCAGCGCCGCGAACTCCGCCTTGCGGATGCCCACCGATTCCGCCGAGGCGCAGGCCTCGGTCGATGCCTCGATCGGGTAGTAGTAGAGCGAGAAGCGGTTCAGGTCGCCGAAACCCTCGGCGTACAGCTCGTCCAGCAGGTCGGCCATGGCCGAGACGTTTTCGGTGCCGACGTTGCAGCGGACCGTGATGGCGAAATCGGTTTCGCTCAGGACCGCCTTGATATTGGCCAGCGTGCGCTTGTAGGTGCCGCGCCCGGAGGTGAGGGGGCGGTTGATGTCGTGCGCCTCCTCGGTCCCGTCGATCGTGACCTGGGCGGAGGTGATGCCGTGGTCGTGGAGACGCCGGGCCGTCGCGACGTTCAGCAGATACCCGTTCGACACCATGGATGCCGAATAGGAAACCCCGTTCTCGGCGCACAGGGACGTCAGGGCCGCCGACAGCCGGGCGATGGCCTTCTGGTCCATCAGCGGTTCGCCGCCGTACCAGCATATGCTCAGCAGGCTCAGGCCATGGATGCGCGACCGGACGTGATCGACGATCGCGTCCTGCACCTCGACCGACATCTTGCCGTTGGGCTTGACCATCCCCTGAAAGCAGTAGTGATAGGAGACGTTGCAGCCCAGCGTCGGGGCGATGGTGATGGTGATGGTCAGCGTATCCGTGCGGCTGCGCTGTTGCCAGTATTCCTGCCGGACGAGTCCCGTCTCGTCGGTGTGGAAGGGGGCGAGGAAGCCGGTCGCGCCCAGCACTTCGAGGGTGCCCTCGCACCGGGCCATCCCGTCCCGCTCCAGCGCGTGCAGGGCCTCGACCTCGGCGGCATCCAGCACCGCGAAGGACGTGGTCCGCGTGTTGTAGGCCAGCGCCCGCTCGCCATCCGCGAGGCCGACGAGGATCGTGTATTTCGACGCCTTCACGAGGGTTCCGCTCAGGCCGTCCGGGCCGGGCGGGGCGAGGAAGAGGGCGAACTCGTCGGGCGCTTCGGTGCCGCGATCGTCGATATCGAGTGGCATTGTCGGTCCTCCAGCGCGTCTTTCCCCCTTTGGTCGGGGAAAAGCCCACGTCATCTGTCTTGCAGGATTCGTTTTCAGAAAAGCGGGTCAGAAAAACGGAAACGCGGGAATGATGTTGATGATGCACGGTCCGATATCCGGACCGGCCACGAAATTGCCCCCGCAGGCATTGCCCAGGCAGGCATTGCCCGCCGTCGCCCGCGCGCCGCAGGCCGCGCCGGCACAGGCCGCCCCCGCGCAGGCCCCTATCGGCCCGCCGAGCTTGCCGCCACAGGCCGCCGCCGCGCAGGCTCCGACACCTGCCGATGCGTTGCCGCCGCAGGCCGCCCCCGCGCAGGCATTGGCTCCGACCCCCGCATTGCCGCCGCAGACTGCCGCCGCGCTGGCGGCACCGGCATTGGCATTACCGGCACATCCCGCCGCAGCACAGGCCCGCGCGCTGCCGACATTGGCCGCCCCGGCCGCCGCCACACAGGCCGCCGCCACACTTCCGGCGGCCGCGCAGGCCGAGGCGGCCCCTGCCGTTCCCACACCCGCCGCGCCGGCACAGGCCGTTGCGGCCCCTGCCGTTCCCGCACCAGCCGCAGAGGCACAGGCGGCGGCGGCACAGGCGCTGCCTCCCGATCCGGGTCTGCTGCTTCCGCCGGGTGCGGGGGTTCTCGACCCGCCACCGCCACCACCGCTGCCGCCGGGGCGCGGGGTGCTGTTCAGCACGCCCGCGATGCCGTTGGCGCTGACGGTCACGTTATTCCCGGACTCGAGAACGCGCTTCTTCAGACTTTCGTTGCCCGGTGCCAGATTTATCAGGAATCGCGCCAGGCCGCTGTTCGCGCTTTTGGACGGGTTCAGTTTGGCGGGATTCGACCCTGCGCTCTTGCCCGCGACATTCAACAGGGAGGCCCGCGCCCCGTTGAGCGTATCCCAGGTGAAGCGGTCGATATTGTTGCGGTTTCGGGCGACGTTCTCGATGTTGTTCGCGTATTTCTCGATGCCCCCCAGCCCGATCTGTGCGGCGCTGAACAGGTTGCCCGTTGCCTTGCCCTTGAGGTCGGCGAATGTCAGCCTTTGCAGCTCCACGAGAAACTGGTTCGCCTGCGCGGTGAATCGCGTGTGCTTCTTGCGGATCGTGTTGGCGATGCCGGGCGCGTTCGGGGGCAGTGCCTCGTTGGCTATTCTCCGCAGCGACCCGCCGAGATTGCGCAATCTGTCGAGGGGATTGCGCGCTTCGGCGGACATGCCGTCGATCGTCACGCTGTCGGAGGATGCCGCCCCGCGCAGGGTCGCCAGGCCGCTTTCGGACAGCGAACCCGCCACCCTCGCCTCGACCTCGGCCCCGAAATCGCCCTTGCTCCGGCCCTGCGCGGTCGCGGCGGCCAGGGGCGCACCACCCGCCGCACCTGACGCGCCCGCCGTGACCGAGCGGAATGCCGCTTCGGCAATTTCCTCGATCGCGGTACTGCGCAGCGCGTCGGGACTCTTTTCCAGATCGGCGTCGAGCAGAACCCGGCCATCCGCGGTAAAGGCCCCGTCGAGGCGCGTTCCGTCATCCGCCGCCAGTCCCTCGACACGCTCCACCGGCACGTCGCCCCCCGCGATCCGCGCGACATCCGCGGCGGTGGCGAGTGGCTCGGCCTTCAGCCGGTCGATGGTGCCGCCGAACCTGTCGATCGTCGCCTGCCCCTTCGCATCCAGCCCGTCGACATCGACGCCGGAGGCCCGGAACGTATCGCGCAGCGCATCCCGATGCCGGGGCGGGAATGACGGCGGTGTCCAGGGCCGCTTCGGCGGCGGACCCGGAACCCGCGGATGCGCCGTAGAGGTCCGGCGCGGTGGCCGGGGTGACGGAAGGACCGCCCAGGTTGCGGCTCATGCGTTCGCCGACATTGCCGGGCGCGACATCCATCCCCAGCTTCGACGCCTCCGCCGCGACGGCCGTGCCGAGCTGCTCGCGCATCCCGAGCATCATGTTCGACCGCGACTGTTCGGACGAGACGAGGATGCCGCCATCCTCGAAGCCGCTGCCGGTGAACGACCCCCTTTCACCCTGCGGTAGCGTACCCGAGGCCGCGTCGGCCAGCATCGGAGGCACGTTCTGGGCCGGGGCGACCGACAGGCCGCCCATCTTTCCGTCCCGTATCGAGGTGTTCAGCGCGTCGAATGCCTGCGTGTTCTTCGCGTCGAGCGCGGCGGTCTCCTTGCCGGTCAACGCCATCGCCATCCCCTCGCGCCCTTCCGGGGATCGGGTCGCGTTCAGATAGGCCATCTCGGCCCGCCGCCATGTGGAGCCGAACTGCCGATTCTCGTCGTTCACCGCGCGAGAGCGCGTTTCCGGAGTGGCAACCGTCGAGCCGGGCGCGACCGTACGGCTTCGGTCGGTTTCCGCACCTCCGCCCGTGCCCGCGCCCTGCCGATCCATGACATCGACGAAGCCCATCTCCGCGCGTGCGGCGGGCGCGACCGGCCCGCGTGCCGCTTCTCTCGTCCCGGCCGAGGCCCTCGCGTCGGGTGCCTTCGGATCCGGGGCCTCCTCGCGCGACGGGGCGGTATCGGGTCGCCGCGCGGAAACGTCCGGCGAGGGGGAAGTGGGTGCGACAGTTTTCAAGGTCGTCTCCTTCACGGCTCGTCAGCCTGCTTCTCGTATTCGCGCTGGAATCGATTTTAATAAATATGATCTCGATTTAATACATATATAGCCTCGATTGAGTGTCAACTGCTCATATTGATACAACACGTGTACAACTTTGGCGGTAAGTTGACGGCAATCGTTCCCGTCAAGCGGATATGCTTCCGAGCGGGAGAATCGCGCCGGGCCAGGCTGCAACCGTCCTTCATCGCGTGGCCGGACGGAGCCTCGACGGGGATTTCGCGGGGCAGGTATCGACCGACCCTTTCTGCCACGATGCCCGCGGATCGCGGAACCGGGCCTCGGTCCCCATGCCTTTCTGCGAACCGCATCGAACGGATCGCGACACCTGACCGGTTTCCTTCGTCGATGCCGTCGTTCGGCGGCGACCTTCCGTGCGGTCCTGCCGTATCAGCCGTCCAGTTTCGGTATCTCGACACCCGCGAAACTGTCCCGCACGATCTCGCGATGGATCGTCAGGCGGTGCCGTGACAGCAGCACCGTCTCGATCTCCCGCCGTTCCGCCGAATCCGGCTCGATATGCGCCATTCCCCAGCCCTCCCGTTTCCATGCAGGATAGAGGAAATGCCGCAACCCGGTTTGGAATGTACCCCGCAGCCGACATCCGCCCTGCGAATCGGACTTATGATAAATACCTCGATTTTCACGGGCTGGATCGACACGAAGTCGGACCGGAGGGATCGCGGGATGGGGGAGGAGCCTTCTCGACCGGGTGACGGTCCCGATCCGCCACGCAAACAAACAATCTTGACTGTTTTTAATTTTCTGACACTCTCGAGGCGAATCCGGGAAGAAAAGGAATTCGACCATGAAGCCGTTCACGACCATCGCCGCCGCCGCCGGTCTTCTTGCTGCCGGGGCCGCCCATGCCGACGTGGAATTCATCGCCAACTCGTTCTATTCCGCCGAAGCCCCGTTCTCCAAATACGGCTATACCCGGTGGGCGGAGACCGTCGAGGAGATGTCGGATGGCGAGCTGAAGCCGGAAGTCTACACCGGCACCGTTCTCCTCGCCCCGCGCGCCTCGCTCCAGGGCATCCGCGACAACATCGTGCAGGTCGCGCACCATGCCGCCGTCTACACGCCGTCCGA
>JAULKR010109979.1:0-10288 GCA_032356305.1 Prasiola linearis | reverse complement strand
ACACACACACACACACACACACACACACACACACACACACACACACACACACACACACACACACACACACAAGATCACACATAAACAACAATTACACGAGATGTGCCGCTCCTCGCGCATTTTTGAGCCATGCACGGCGCTACCAAGAAGTAGCACAGCATCTGTTTACAGAAGCTATAAGTAGAACCCTGTAGCGTTTCACTGCCCCAGTACCACCTCATGAAGCTGCACGTATACCTCCTCTACAACAAGGAAGAGCATCCGCCACTCTTGACAGTAGTGATTGCCACCCACTGGAGCATTGCCACAATGACTGGGCCTGTTCCCAGGAACAAAAGAACCGGTGCAATGAATTTCTTTTCGATACAAGTCAACACTGCCAGGTCTTCTTCCGGTGTAATGCCAGGCAGCGTCAGACTGTGTCGGACTCAACGGCCCCTTCGACAGCTCGAAATTGACGCCTTGTTGATCATTCGTACCACAGCTTAGCGAACACGGGTAACATTGTGCGAAAAAACATACGTCATCATTACATACACTTTTACGTACAAGGAACTGCTCAGTACTGCAATGAAGAGTTCGGGAAGGACCTGGTCTGCAATCTGCAGCACTGCCGCTGATGTGGCGACATCTGCCGCCACTGCAAGGTTGGTCTTCTTCCTTGCCATCAGCTCAAACAGCTGCTTGCCCAGCGCATTCTTAGCGTGGCCAGAACGCTCCTCGTAAGACAGCCTGTCACATCGCGACCATAACCCTTTCAACCTTCCTGGGTGGCTCTGCTGCCGCAGGAACACTTGCAATGTCTGTCGACACCATGACCGACTCATGCCATCAACCTCACATTGATCAGACCTGGGAACACCCCCCCCCCCCCCCCCCTTCTTCCCCCTCAGCTCGGAGTCGGACGCCCAGCGGTTGAACCAAGCGTTGGGGTGTGCCTTCGCATCAAGGTTTAGGTTTAGGATTGCATCAGGCATGCTCCCAGGCTGATGCCAACGACGGTGATCAGAGCCTCCCAAATCGTAGCTGTCAGAGTGTGGGCTGTCAAAGGATGTGGACGGCAATATTCAGGCCTTGTTTTGCTGGCAAAGGACAGCGGCAATATGCAGAGGGAGTCCTTAGACACAGACGATTGCGACTTTCATCCGAGGAGCCTTACAAAGACAGATGCTCCCAACATTACCTGTCACTGTTCCATTCTTGTCACCGGCAGTATGGCAGAGTCTCTCTCAATGATCCACATATATGGGCAGCAAGGAGAGATGATGCAGAAGAACACTTCGTGCAGCAGAGTATGAAATGCAGCATGTGAGCAATAGATCGTGTCTGCAGTTGAACCTTAGTCACCACCCATCGGCACATGAGCAACAGCAATGTGACGGGTGATGTCAAAGGCAATATGTCTCCGGTTGCATACCGCTTTGTGGGCTTGTCCAGGGTGACAGCTGCTGATGTCGGTGTCTGTGCCGGTGCTGATGAGGCCTGCCCCTTAGAATGCGTCTGATTATCCGCCACAAATTTCTTCACTGTGAGTGCCAGCTGTTCCGACACGAGGCTGTGCTTAGTAAGGACCTGTTAGACACGCAGATACTCCAAGCCATTGAATGAGATACACGTAGCGTTGTACATTGTGGCAGCGATTTAGACAAACTGTACCAAAGGGACAGACTATACCACTCGTTGAAAAATTATAATAAAGACGAACTTTGCGACTATTCCTCCTTGTTCAAACCACTGCAGTAAGTGGTTGGGTAGGTGGTTGGTCGGATAGGTGGTTGGGTGGGAATTCGGACCATCGCAGCCTTTAAAACTCCTGACCACAGAAACAGAAACAACCTGGCATGAATGAACACCCTGCTCGAAGGCAACAAGGAATAAAAGAACAAAGTCTTATTGCTGCACCACCTCTGCTCAAATTGGCCGCAGGTAGTGCTCGAGATTTACCTGAGCAGCCTTAGCTGCCTCACTTGACGGATGCGATATCTGAAAGAGCTCGCTGTTAGCGGCAAGCTCTGTTTGTAAGCACCAAGCTATCAACGTCCTGTCTTTTTCAAGTACATGGGACATGCAGCTTTAGTAGATCTCAGATACCTAGGTGGTTATCTCGACGGATGTATGGCATTGAAGGCCCCCTGAGTAAACAAGCTACCATTCACTGGCAATCGATTTATGATAATAAAAATATAATAAGAAAATATATTATTATATTTATCATCGTGGCCGTGTCTTGCATGAGTCAAGGAGGAGGCCCGAGGGGGCACCTGCAGGATGTACGAAAGAGTGAACGCCGAGTGCAGCTTCAGGTTGTTGGAGGCCAGCCTCGACTCCCCGCCTTGCTCCCTGTCTATGAGCACCACGACGTCCGACACCACCAGCTCCACATCCTGCGGGTCACTGCAGGTCGCACGGAATGAGCTAAGAACAGTCTGACGACAGTCTGACATCAGTCTGACATCAGCTCATAAGAATGCGATGACTCCCTCCCCCCCCCCCACCCCCCCACAGGGGCATGCCATCATGCCGGCATGATACGTTTACCCAGCAAAGACGCAATAGCACCGAGGCGGCGCAATCACACCTCAACAAAGCTTCAGACGACAAGCTGCTGTGCCTAACTAAATTGAAATAACTAGATTGAAATAACTCGATTGCCCTAAGAGCTAATACTCAGCCGCCTCAACTCGTTGTGTCAAGAACATGACATTACTTCACCTGCTGTAAGCTTGTATGCATCCTTAAATGAATCAATTGAGTCACGCGACGTGTATCACAATTGCCCTCTTTCAAGTGGGTTGAGTCGGTATCGTAAGCGTTGCCAGTACGAGTCCCCTTATGCTCGGCAAGTAAAGCGTCAGGCCACTACCATCATTGGTCGAGCAAGTCTGCTCATATAGATACTGATGATCTATTTCTTTCCATTCTTTCAAAGTTGCACACGTACTTCAATCATGATCACGATTGACGAATGGTCAGGATGACACACATTTGGTGGCAATCTTGTCATTTCATCAGCACTAAACCCTTAAAATCTATCGATGAAATGGCGTGCTTCTAAGAACGACCACCCACCATCTCTTTTATCACGGAAAAAAAATCCTGCAGATGGAACTTTGCAGATCAAGGTGCTATAGCCTGGCGAAGATGGTGGCAAGCTTGCATTTTTCACAGCTTAAGGTCCACATACTCGCCTTGCCATTGCACACCCTTTGCTACATCCATTGCCGAACCACTCTCGCATCTCAGGGATAGATTTCTCTCCATTTTTATCACCTCAAGTGCATTAGCATCAGTTTCCGTTGCAACGTAAAGCGCTGTTGCATCGCGCTGCATTGCACAAAGCACTGCACCTGTAGGGGGTCCACTGTTTCCATCACGGAGGCGCCGCTTGTGACTAGATCCTCTACAATGAGACACCTCTGTCCCGGCGAAAAGGCGCCTTCGATCGCTTTCTTCGTCCCGTAGTCTTTCACCTACAATTCCTCGCTTCACTACTTTGACGCACTTGCACTGCTCCAAAAAATGAACTGCTGCAATAGAAATAGCCGAGTCTGGGTTTTTTGATCAGTAGCTTCTCGTGAATGCTTGTATTGTAGACAAACATACAAAGCTTGCTAGAGAAACATGCTCAAAGGGCCCTCGAAGTAATATCTTACCGGCACACGCAGTTTCAATGATACGGCAAATCTGTCGGCACTTGCTGCACCAATTTCCTGATACAAATGCGATGCATGCATGCATGCATGCTGGCTTGTGTGAGGGTGTGTCTGTACGAGTGTATATGTGTATGTATGCTACAGAGAGGGAGGACAGAGAGGGAGGGCAGGAGGGACAAGGAGGTGAGGGAGTGAGGTCGAGTTGATAAAGCAATTAAAAGTGAAGGGCAGCCGGTCAGGCGACATAATCTAAATTTCGGTACCTTTCAAACCGAGGCGGGAAGCCGACAACATTCGGGGGCGCCCCAAGGGAACAGCACAGGAAATAGCACATTCCGCCATCATGTCCGATGAGGATGCAAACGCAAACAGACGGCCATCGATCGTTTTCTTGGCAATGTGATGATGGATGGATGCGAAAAGGAAGGGGTCATGGATGAAGATATGCGATGGAGATGACAGCGGGGACAGTACCTCTTTGCGTCGCATCAGCATAGGTGTGCCGTGCAGCAACGACATCACCGTTGCAATGGGCAGCGCTGTATATGGCACTCCACACATCACATCAAATTTCGCTGATTGTACTGTAGACCACATGATTTCAGCCACCTAAAGAAGCCAGAGTGCCATCGTCAAATTGCGGTGAAAGAATGACGGGACGGGAAAGCTTTCTTTTAAGACAGGCTGTGAATTTTACTTCTCGCATCATCATTTGGTGAAATCAGAGGGCGTTCATCAGTCTCGCACCTTGTGCAGAAGATCAGGGTAGCTGACGAGCAGGCGCAAATCGATGTACACAGGGCTGATCAGTCCTGACTTCAATTTGAATTCGCCGAATTTGACAGCCTGTTTGCAGCATCTAATGACGCATTTACAGTACCTAGCTGCCGAATGATCGCCAAGCACAGAGGTCTCAAACGATCTAAGAAAACATTATGACGAGATCAGTACCTGTATCTTGTGAAGCTGGATGACGATATCTTCAATGTCCGCCTCTGACAGTGGTCCGGTCTGCAGGTGCCCTGAACTCTGGACCGGCATGACGCCCATCGCGCTTCTGGATGGATTGAAACTTTGAGCGTTTTTACAGAACGGTTTCTGCCGTTGCAATGATGCCCATGAATGACGGTCTCTGCTCCTATTCACGATTGTGCGTGAAATATCTTGACTGTGGATGATTGCGACTCTTTCAATTGCAGTTGCAGTTATTTTACATCGCGGAGAACTGTGATTGGTACGCAAAAACTGCATGGTACATATGTGCTCGTCAAAGCCGACACACATGAGTCAGGCTGAATTGGGCTAGGGTTTAGGGTTGACCTTCCGGGCGTGATCAGCGTACGGGTTGTATGCGATTTACGCGCACATTATGCAGGACAGCGAAGTACGGTCGCATCGAGCCCGTTCCCACTTTTGGAATTCATTTGAATGCTGCAGCACTAACCCAAGCAGTTGGTGGACGTGTGGCACCTGATGGTTGACTACGAGCGTAGATCTCGCTCGCTTTCCTTCTGTCTGGTACAATGTGCGATGCATGCCGTGCGTTGATCAATCCACGGCGCAATATTGAATCAAACGAAAAAGGATGCAAAGGGATTATTCACAGCTTGCAAGCAGGGCATGTCCGAATCTTCCCCGTCGAAACCATGCGCATGCATCCAAAGCATGCAGCACTCAAATGTGTGAGCGCCCAGTTGGCGATCGGGAGAGCGATCCCTCCGCACTCCCTGCGCATTTTATGCCAGCCGTCTTGCGTGGATGCACAATAGCGGTAGTTGTTGCTCTGTGTCGCCCGCAAATGTCTCAGGCTGCAACAGGGCGCAACAGCTGGGAACCCAGGAGACACTTTCGACGCTTACCTCGCAGTGATGTTGAGGTGCCCTTATCATGAATTTGCTTGTCAACTTCTTCAAGTAGATCACTCGACTGTTCAACTCACACTCCTGCCAAGACATGTCCCACTGCATGTGCCATGTGATGATTCGCGGCCGCGGTGTTTCGCAGCTTCAATTTGCGCTTCCAGCACTTACTGCATGCAATGGTTTTTGATGCTTACAAGCTACAACATGCCCCCTCATTGCGCGCACTCGTGATTCAGGCTGGTGTCTTGGGGGGAGCACCTCAATCAGCGACACAATTACGAAGTAGAGGATTCTTGCCTGCAGGCTCTCCATTGTCACAGGTAGTGTGTCATCAGTTATCCTTCTTTTGTTTCAAGGGGTATCCACTCCTTTTCGCTCCCACCAAGACCATCCAGTATTTAGTATCTCTGAAAGTCCATTGTGCAGTCAACTTCAAGTGACTTGCAGACCATCTGGTGTACCTGATCCATCTGCAGGTTACGGCCTTCAAAGATTCTGTTCAGGAATTTGTGCGGCCTCTTATTGAATCGGTCGCCGGGGCAGGCCCGTCACAGCAGCAACACTCAAATCCAGTACGACACATCAGGGCGAATGGCCGCATCCCCGGAGTCAATGTGAGAGCCGCGAGCTAATCAACTTCGTTCTGCAAAGCCTCCCAATTTCTTTGTTGGATCTCCCAGCACACACAGCACAGTTTCAGCCAGCTACATAAGCGAGCGAGCATAAGCCAGATGTGCAATATGCTGCAGCGTTAGGGAAAAACTTCGTGGGAGATCGAGCTGTACTTCTAAGCACTTATCGGCTTTCATCCCGCAAGTCCGCGTTATTCCAGCTGTCGCAAACTGTGGAGTGAAAAGACAAATTTATTTGTAGCAACGAGGGAGGCAATGGCACTGGCTTCAGCAAGCTCTTTGCATGCTAATCCTTCAGATTTGCAGCACATCAGCTTTTTTGGAAGGGGCGGTGCAGTGGGTAGCTTCGGAACCGGCAGCGGAGGAACGCAAGGGGCTTTCTGCCTTTGCGCAATCACCGGTTTCAGCATCTGCAGCGGGCTCTATTGCAGTGGCCTCGGGAACTCTCGTGCTCATATGGCTGCTCCTTAAGAAGGTCAGCTGTACGCACTGCCTGTGCACTTTGATACATTGAGGCTGCAAGCTGGTCTGTGGGTGTGTAAAGAGCCTAATCTTACTGGCTTACCCCTCATTCATGCATCATCTACTGACCACATGCCTAACGATCATGCATTGTCTGTCTGAGCATATAAGAATGACGCAATACCGGATCCAAGCCACATAGCACCGGTAGGAGACGACGCTGCGAGAAGCTAGCTTGACACCAGCCGTGCATCCAGATACGGGAGGTGAACCCGAGCGCACGTACAGGCCGTTTGGAAGCTCGGGATCGGCACACATTGCCTACAGCCTCACGGAATATCGTCTGAGCTTCACAGCTGCACACTCTGTGGACCTCTGTGGCGAACCCAATGCCCCCATCCCAGCACTGACTCTCAACGCACTACCACAGCAGAGTTGTGAGATGCACAGGTGTGGCACTCCCTCAGAGGGTCCCGACGAAACTCTCATGGCGGCAAGTGGGTTGCCGACACGGCGACTGGCGGGAAATCCAAGGCAGGCTCTCGGGTGCGTCGTGTGGCTCTGTCCCCATCACCTGATCACGGGGCTAGCACGCTGATAGCCAAGGGGGTGTTGATAGGCTTGCGGATTGCGGATTGACAGGCTCGGGAACGCACCATAACGATCAGCGAATTATCGAGTAAAAGCCAGCGTGTAGGCATTCCAAAGCTAAATGTATTCGAAAGATTCCTGTATATGTGAGGTCTCCCCCCCCCCCCCCCCCCCTCCCTCTCAAAAGCTCCAGGTGCGACATACAGGCAGCGGGAGGCACCATGGCACGCCAACGCGGCACAAGGTCGTCGGAGCAGGGGCAGTCGTCGGTGTCGCAGTCTGGGACCCGTATCATCGGGAATCGTTTGCGGCAAGTCAGTCCGGAGCCCGAGTGGTGGCAGTATCCCCGACCCCCCAAGCACGCCAACCCGGGCCAGAAGAAGCAGGTGAACTGTGCCACTGCAGCTACATCCACACCACGCCACGCCCCATTAAAGCTTGGCGTTATACTGTCAGTGGTCATTCTATCCTCACCCTGCCGCAGAGCTACCCAGCGATTGATGTGTCGGAATATCAATTCAGGAAAGTTGTCCACTGAATTGCAAGCAAGATCAGATGGAAGGTAGATATATGCCAGATTAGAACCACGGTGTGGCTGTATTCCTCAGAATCTCAACACGTGTAGTAGTGCGAGTTCCATAGCCGATGCAGCTGCAGCAACCGGTTCCTGGCGGTGTTACTGCACCTACAAACTCGGTCGGCGAATGAGGCGACCAAGATGACGGTTGAGAGGGACCGGTGGTGCTGCGACGGTTTCGGATCGGATGCAGGAGCTCGTGCAGAAGCGCAGGCGGGGAATTCGCCACAGCTCATTCGATCGAGCTAACAGGGTGGATGGTTACATCACTCTGATGGCTGACCAAGGCTGTTTGGTCACTGGTGTTTCATCGATGACTGCCTAGTCTTTGAAATGGCATCAGGGCGATGAAGAAATTCAGGAACCCTTCCCTTTGAACAACAAAGCTCAGGATCACGAGTCACTCTTGTGGTGCGATCTGATCGAGGGCCGCCAACACCGGCCCCCAAGACGGTGACGTGGAGGTGACGTTGAGGTGACGTGGAAGAGGTTTAGGACCCCTTGTGAATAGGTTAGGGAGCTCACCATACAGCAGCAGGGATGGACGTGGAGATAATAGGATAAGCCCTATCTACTGTCCTCACCCTTCTTGCTAGGTGACAGAACTCGCCGGCTTCATTTCATCCAACGGATTATTTTCACCTGGCAGCACCATGATGAATCCAATCGTTAACTCTTCTCATGCAGGCGACCCAGGCCGCCAAGCGGCTGCTCTCGGACATACAAGCCTCCAAGGGGGACGGCAAGGCCTACTCAATACCTGCAATCGGTATCGTTCCAGCCTCAGAGCTCATAGCTCATACCTCTCGCATCGCACCTCATGCCTCGTCGCTCTTGGCTCACAGCTCATACACCAAGAGGTCATGATGCTGCATGCTGAGCTGCATGCATTTGCCAGCTGACACCTGATTTCCCCGACCCAGCACAGCACTTGTTGCTCGTTTGAGGCTGACTGACGGCCGGACGACGCCCGTTTGAAGACCTCCTCTCATGAAAGGCTATTTACCACCTCGCTTGAGCTTCACTATCTATTTGCCGCCCATTGGCCTACTTGAGTGCATTGGGTTTCGGTCTGGTATCGCCTCGTCTAGTATTGCCTGCATACTAGAGTCACGTCGGGCGACCTTCTGGAATGTTTGCAGTGCAACTCCGGGAAACATGTCAAGATGCTGGCATCAGCATCAATGTTTCCCCTGGCACTGGGCGCGACAGCATCTTCCGCACTGCTGTTTCTGCTGCTGCCTCTGAGGCAATGCAATCTCAGCCCGGGCGGATGGCTAAAATGAAGCCGCAACGCTTCATCGCTGGCGTTGCCAAAGACCTAGGTGGGGCCCTGATGAACATAGACAGGCTGTCGCGAGGATTCAATGCGTCCGCTTGGCTTGCACGGAAGGTTTCCATGGCTGACTGTTGATGACGCACACTGACCGACACGCCCTTTAGCACCCTTTCCTGAACACCTGCTCGTGTGTGCACGGCGTCGCGTTCGCTGCTGGTGCATAGCTGATGGGCCGGACTGATGATTGGTTTCAGTGCCACTGTCGAAGACACTGCACAGCCGTCTGCGCAGTAACAGCTCCAATCTGTGAATCAAGGAACATGACACGAGACCCATTCAAAGCTATATGATGCTATGACGGCATTGCAAAGCTAAAATCAGAGGGTTCAAAGCTTGTGAGTCCCACAGAGTGCTCGTGTGAAGAGCTATTCGAAAGAGGTCGTAGAAGCCTTGGTTGAATTTGTGTATGATGAGCTTCTGATGTTGGGTTTATGTTGATTTCGTAGTTTTGTGATTTATTTCATTGTATGCGATGTATGGTGAGGTAGGGTACTAATGTCGGTCTCTGAGGTGCAAGTGAAAAGGCCAACACTCCTCGTCTCTGATTTGGCATTGCGATGACTCATCTCGCAGGAGTACCTCTGGGGCGTGCCGTCCAAATTGTGCATGCTGAAGTTGCCTCGAGGGTGCGGAAAACCCTGTGACAAACTTGTTGTGAAGGCTCATGAGTTGGCTTCATGGGATGCATGGCTGTTGGCGGTTTCACGTGCTTGTCCAATGCTATTGAGGGTGCCCTTACAGCGACAAGGGTACTGAGCTTAGTGTCCAAATTGCCTACAGGTACGAAACCTCATAGTCGATGCATGTGCAGCCAAACGGAAAGGTTCCACGGCAGAGTACATGCAACAATTACTTCGGTACGTTGAGGTGGTTATGTAGGCCGGCTCTGCCAGTTGCAAGAGTGTAGATGATGAGAAGCTCCTTTGGAGATAATGGTATCCTGTGCCAATGCTAATCTCTGTGTCACCATCCCTCTCTCCACCCCTCACTGTTTGCCACCCCGATTAGCCCTGTTTCAAGTATATAAATGTGTGTGCGTGTGTGCGTGTGTGTGTGTGTGTGTGTGTCTGTGTGTGTGTGTGTGTGTGAGTGTGTATGTGTGTGTGTGTGTGTGTGTGTGTGTGTGTGTGTGTGAGTGTGTGTGTGTGTGTGTGTGTGTGTGTGTGTGTGTG